>PNEQ01004511.1:12608-37633 GCA_003012365.1 Medauroidea extradentata | reverse complement strand
GACAGGGATTATCTGCAGCGCCCGATCTATCAGCTAGAGCCAGATTCTCACGAAAATGCCATGAGTCCTACGGTAAAGACGAGTGAGGAGTTATTTTATTCAGTTCTGTTTTTGTGTAGGTTACGAATATTATAATGCATAAAACGAAATTTCAATGTTGTTACTTTTAATTAAAAGACTATATGAAAGCCACCGATTTCGATTCCTGGGTTAGCATATTCGTATTCTACAGGAAATACTGAATAAAATGATACCTCACTCGTCTTTACCGCAAGATTGAAGCCATTTAGTCACTCAGCTGATAGACTAACAAGCCTGTTCCCTTGTTTCAATTGGTTCATTACAAGTTTACGTTTAGAACGTTCTTCATTTTGAGGATACATATATAGAAAATTGCGTACAAGTTATACAATACAAATAATTAAACTGCTCGGTGTTGATCAATTTATTCTTCAATACACCAGTAAGAAAGTACTTTACATGTAAGAATTTCATATTTTGACAGCCGATGCTACCAATATTTTTAACACGCGCCAGACACGTGGCAGCCATTTAAAACAACAGGACGTGACCGTATGACCTGATGAAACAGTAGTGGCAGCCCTGATCAACAAATCGGTTAACTTCCATCGCCGACGTTGAAAGTAGTGTACATTATACATGAAAATAAGTAAGCATTTCGGAGGAAACGTAATATAATAAAACGGCTTCATATCCAGCATTAGTGAGTTAACTATTTTATTCTATTCAAATCGCGTAATTTTATAACTAATTTACAAACAACCGCATCGTTATCAGTTGACCTGAAACCAAAACAAAGCACGGCCATTTGCGAGTGTGAAAAGTTACCACATTCGCGTGTGTTTGAAATTCTTATAATGTGGTACTGTATTATTCTGTGCATATATTTAATATATTGTAATGCAGGGATTATAAAACCCAGCCTGTAATCGCCACTGAGATATGACGTCCGGCAACCAAAACAAAGAGCTGCCATTTGCGTTGCGTGTGTTTGAGCTTCTCGTGTGTTCGGTACGTTTGAGATTCTTGTACGGTGTTATTTTAATATTTTGTGCATGTATGTAATTGTAATATATTGCAATGCAGGGATTAAAATACGCGACGTGTAATCGCCAACAACAACGGGATATTACGACGTGATTCGAAAGACAGTAACTTCAGCTGGCAAGTCTACAAAAACACTCGCTAAATAGTAGGTAATCCGTCCAGAGAATAGTGCTATATAAAATTTAAAAAAAAATTTACCCAACTTTTATTTTAACAGAATTTGTTGGTGAATACTTACGGTTCATGTTGTAGTCCTATATGTAAACATGCTTTTTTCAAGTCGCCGACTCAATAAATTCTTTTTGTAAGAAAAAGTCCATGTTTTTTTTTAATCAAGTAAGTGGTTATTATAAAGTCCACGTGAGATTTTGTGCCTGTCAGCTGCAAAAATTTAGGCCTACACATTACCAAAATAAACGGCCAGAAGACGTACACCTGTATATTTCCCGGTCGTTAAAGTGTACCTGTTTAATGATATGTGTTAATCAACAAAATGATTTAAAGCTGATCTGGGCAATTAGGCCTACCCATGTTTGTTTAATACTTACACTTTTTATTTGTATATTATTTCCGTTTAGGTTATGGGAGCACAACTTTTGGCTATATAGTGTATAGTCACATGACTATAATAACACTGATATTTCGAAGGCAGGCCCTACAACAAAAGGTAAGTTTGTTTAATAGTCTACAACTGGAAACTTAAACTAGGCTTATACGGCTTTATTATCTGATAGCGTAGAACCAAATTGAAGCCAACACGACAAATAATAATTTGTAATAATGATTGCATGAATTATTATATTTATTATTTCAGTTTAAATATGTTTGCTTGCATTGTCATAAGCTCTTGCAACTTCAGTTTCGTTGCAACCAAATAAGCTATTATTATTTAATCTTTTTAGATGTCAAGTAGAAAACATAAGTTGCCCATACATGTTCGTTTATTTTTGGTAACGTCATTAAATGTTAAAATTTTGATCATACCTAGGAAAATATACAAAAATTGTTAAATTTTAAATAATTGTAGTAGGCTATCCATTGCTGTAATATGAAATAATTCCATTAACATTTCCCACCTAACACTAGTAAGATTAATGTGAAGATAGTATTGAAAATAAATTATTTGTCTGAGATCTAAAAAAAATCCAAAGAAAATCACAATACACTTTGGGTGTATAATATACCTTAACTGTTGACATGTTTCGGTTGTCAGCTGGAAAGCACATGGTGGTGAAAGGATACATGTTTTTGTTTACATTACCCTACTTTTTATGATCTGTCAAATAATGGAATTCTTACACGGTATGGACAGAAGATGAAAATAATTAGAATAATAGCTAGCATAAGAGTCCCTAACTAATCCAAATCCTAATTATAGAAACCGAAAATACACTGCCGTCCTTGTAAATGCTTGGAAACTGTTACTTTCGCAATTAAAAATGTCAAATTTTTCTTAACAGTCTAGAGTTCATTTTGGTAAGCACTTAGTACACACAACCCCAACCTTCCAGAACACGGCCTCATTAGCACTGTAAAACTCCCTAGCATGGCCTTAAAAGGAACTTCACTGTTTAACTGTTTTACACTTTAAAAGATGTTTCTAATTGGGCACTTCTCTGTTACTTTAGTTAACCTTTAAATCATGTAAACAAACGATACAGCGACAAGTTTATTATGAAAATACTTAATCACCTCACATAAAGAAAGTACACATTATTTGTAATACGGCATAAAACCAGTCTTGCGACTGTAAAATTTTCGAGCAAATAAGTGAGAAGTAAGTCTTGAGCAGGCACAGAGCAAGATACACATACAAATTTGTGTTTTACTACTCGCAAGCTATAATTTGCCATAAAAAAAGCTGATACGTTTTTCAATACTACTGCAAAGGTGAATGCTCAACATTAAACACTTTTTACATATTTTTTTTTTTTGTTTTGTTTTACACAATCTGTTGGTTGTATCATTTCGATGACGTTTTAATAAAAGCAAGAAAAGCCGTGAGTTGTTTACAGATAAGTACAGCTGTTTAGCATTTGCTTCAAACTGTGCGAGTTGTCGTGTTATGCAAGCTGCACTAGCTTAGGTCCTTGAATATAGTTTACTAAATAACTTATTCACTCGCACATACGCTCTTTTCATATATACTAGAATTCTGCGTTTGTTGGCCAGACTGTCGGCACTACGTCTCCACTTCGCAGTTCGAGGAAGGAACGGGTTATCAGCACAACAATCTTCGCACGTATCATGTGTCCCCTTGCTTGCCATTGGACTCACAGTGGAAGAGGTGTCTAACGACCATCCAAGAAAATATACAAATATTAAGCTAGTATGACGCAATGCCCTTGTCGAGCCAGACAGCCTTAAGTACGACACTGAAAAACCAACTGACTTACGGAAGTGAAGTAATTTATAGACCTACTGAATAACGATGTCGTAAGCTATAAGGCATCCTTTATAAAACCATAAAATATATATTTTTTTAAACTTTTAATGAGTTCTTGCAATTTTTAAATTCTAATTTCAAATATCAGATAGGTAGGAACATAAAGACGTCTTCATATTTTATACATTTCTTGTATATTTAAGTAAATGTGACGACCGTAGGAAAATGATTTCTTCACGTTATCTTTAATTTCTAATACATAATATTAGTTTTCTTGTACTTCTTCCATTATTTCTTATTCTATTAAATGTTAATTTTGACTAACCTGGGACGACCGACTGCGTACGTCCACGTTTCTGATCGAAGTCATTCTTTATCGATATTAACAAAGTGTATTCAGTTTCACTTTGTTGTGGATTAGGTTATGTCTTTCGTTTACATTTTTTTTTTCGCGCCGGAATCGATCAAAAAGCCGCACTCGTGACTAATCGAACACTTTAAAACTTTACTCAAGTCTGTTCGAATACCTCAATCTGACACCAACTAAAAAAAAAAAAAAAAAAAAAAAAAAAAAAAAAAAAAAAAAAAAAAAAAAAAAAAAAAAAAAAAAAAAAAAAAAAAAAAAAAAAAAAAAAAAAAAAAAAAAAAAAAAAAAAAAAAAAAAAAAAAAAAAAAAAAAAAAAAAAAAAAAAAAAAAAAAAAAAAAAGTTAGTTCTGGCTCGTTTGTGTCTTAAAGTCACAGCAACTTGATGAAGAAATTTGTCTCGAACATACTTTTTCTTTAAATAATGTATGAAAATTAAAAATATAAGGACAAGCGAACTCCTTGATTGCGAGATGCTGATCAACGTATTAATATAGCACAATATTTAAACTTGTATTGCAGAATTTAACCAATTAAACTCGTCATAATGAGAGTTAATAATAAATGAATATATATTGTAGTTATTCCCACCGTTGTAGTTGATAGTAAATCATAAAAATATAAACTTTACTGAAAAAACAAGAAACAGTTTTTTACCATTTGCACTACTTGGCCGTTGGATTGCGTTGCACAGGGATGGAAATGTGTGTTTATTCGTAACTATAATAAATAACTACACCGTATCTATAGACGGAATGAAAATACATTTAAGAGAGAGTTACATAGTACTTTAAAACATCACACGCATTGGTAATACTATATCCGAGCTCTCCTACATGACCAAAACGGAAATTTCGCACCGCTAAAACACACGATATACTGCTCAGATTGACAAACTAATTAAGGGGTCTACAATGAACTCTGCAACGGAAACACTGCGCGCCAGTTTACTGCCTTGCCAATAAGAGCGATATGGTACTAGGCTCGCGTGCCAGAGTAGCTCTTACTGCTACTTCGCTTCTGCGCCTCCAAAGCGCAAAACAACTCCGTGTAGACGTGCCCCGTAAGCGGACTGGTGCAGTCTGATGTGGTACTGTGCACATTTATTTTACCGACACATTTTAAATTGCATAATGAGTAACAATCACGTGTTAGGTGGGTCACCTTGTGTATGAAAGAAGGTCGGGGTGAAGGTTAAGTCGGCTGCTTCGACTATTACATTAAACTGAACACTCCTCAACATTTATAATAACCAAAAACTGTATTTTACTGGGGCGAAAGGTGATCAGTTTTCAGCGAGGTGAAACATTCACACTGGTTTTTAGTTTCATTGAAGTTTTCATATTGCAAATATTACAGACGAATGCGAAATAGCCGAAATAAAAATTTAAGCAGTGATGACATTATCCTGAACAGTTGTCCGGCCCGAGGTATAGGTGAGATGAGTAATGAGCAGGTACAGAATGAGAAAGGAGGAGGAAATGGCAGTTCGCCGATAAAAACCGCCACACAACTTCAACCCCCCCTCCTTTTATCACTTTTCCCAAATGGAAAAACCCGTCGAGGAATAGAACCAGTATCGCCTAGGTGAGAGGCGAGAGGCCTAACCCCTCAACCACCGCGGCCTCCTTTAAGGCTACGCTATGCTATGTAATTATTTTCACATTGGTGCAAAAAAAAATCCAATTTTTTTAACGGAATGTTTTTAAGGTCTGAGAGCAGTCATACGATACACAATTTTCTATGTCGGCGTTTTGAAACATAATGCAATGTTCGTTCGCTATATATATATATATATATATATATATATATATATATATATATATATATATATATATTTCAATTTATTTCCACAACAAAATTGGTACTGTTTTTGGTGCATAAGAACTTTGATGTTTATTGCTACCCAAAAATTAGTTAGAAATTATGACATATATGTGACATAAATAATGTAGGGGTTCCTAGACATGAAAATTATATTGTTTAAAAAATTAATATATTTTTAAAATCATTGTAAAACTACCGGGCGTGTTATTAAGAGGAGTGTGCAGCGGTTTCAAGTTACTACGTTTGACTCGTGGGAACCGCTGAGCGATAAAAGCCAGAGTACCACACTTAACAGGAAGCATATCGCCCCTATTCGCAGCACGCAGCCTTTTCTTATGGGACTCTTAAGGGGCCCGCCTCGTGGCACATGTGTTTGTGTGAGTGAGGTATGGTGCTAACGCTAAGGGCGACGTCGTATGGGCCACACAACGGTGCGTCGCCTCTAAGCTTAAAGCGTGTAGTCTTCGCGAAAAAACAAATTTCCCATGGGACTTTAAGTGGTGACCCTATTGTTTTATTTACGAAATCACTTTACTAAAGTCCAATGCACTACCCTTAAGTGGTTTCACATGTATTCGGTTAGTATATTTTCCGCTATAGCAGCCTGAAAACCCCGTTTTAACCCATTTTGACGTGCCCTAAAAGTGGATTTCTAATACGTGTGTTGTCTTGAAAGTACTTAAGGGCAGTCGTCTGAAGTGTGTGTTCTTTTCGTAGAGAAACGGCGTGAACACACGTGTATTAGTTCCGGTGTAAAACTTTTTCTTCAAACACGCTGCAGTGTGATTTTATGGCAACGAGGCGGGCTCTTTAAGCGGTATCCCTAAAATTGTATTTATGGATAGTATGAAGTAATGGCCAACGCATAATTTCGTTTCGCGCTTTACAAATTTAGTTGGTATTTTCGAAGTTAACAGCAGTCTAAAAAAAGCCGTTCTTAGCTTCCTGAGAGGCCCGAAAGTCATGTTCCTAACAAGCGTGCAGAATTTTGAAGATTATAGACACGCGGTTTCAAGTGTGTTTTCTGCTCGTAGATGATCGTAATATGAATAAGTTAAGCGGTTTCGTGTCAGAGAGGATAAGCGGGACATGCTACAACATCTACCATGCGCCAGGGCGAGGACTCCACCAAGTTGCACGATGTTTACTTTAATGAATGTTTGTTGTTGTGTTGGCAGCTACGAGTGACGGTGCCCGACAACTGGGCGGGCCGCTTCTGGGGTCGCACGGGGTGCGTGTTCGGGCCTAGCGGCGAGGGTCCGTGCGAGACAGGAGGCTGCGGGAGGCTGCAGTGCCGGGGGACAGGAGGTGCGCCCCCCGCCACTCTCGCAGAGTTCACCTTCTCCGGTCCAGCCGGCCCCGACTATTACCACGTCAGCCTCGTCGACGGCTTCAACGTCCGCCTCACGGTCAGTCCCTCACAGTCACGTGTTACAAGTGCTTCATCAGCACTTACGACCATGCTCTCTCTCTTTTTTTTACTTTATTTTATCGAAATTAATTTTTTACACTTAAACGAGAACAGATATCAAAAACCTTCCCCGCAGTTTTGTTTAAAATCGTCTTGTCTATGTTGGCTAATTTTTTCAAAGCTGTAAATACTACGGTCTTAGCTAATTACGCAAATAACTAAATTCTGGTTAATTTACTTTGTAGTCGAAGCCGTACAATTTCTTATGTTGAAAAATTTAGCTGTCACGGCTAATACCAAACAAATATTTGATATCTCCTCTCGTTTAAGATAAAAAAAAAAATATCGCAAAAAACAGATGAAACCAGAGCGCGGGTGGGGAGTGACATGATGTGAGTATGGTAGAATGCCTGAATGAATGGGCGGGGAAACTGGAGATCCCCGAGAAAACCCGCCGATTAGCGGCATCGTCCAGCACGTTTCCCACATGCGAAAATCCGGGGTCCGACTCCGCCAGGAATGAAGTGAATGAGAGGGTTTTAAGGCCACGGTCTTTCATTTATTTCAAACAATTGCAAATAACGCGAATATTTTTTAACAAAATTCTTTGAAAAAAATTTGAGAATGTTAACAGTAATAAGAACACAATTTTGCCAGAGTGTTTATTTTTTAAATAATGTACCGTTTGCTAGCAAAAAAAATATTTTGCTTCATTTAGGCTTATTTTTACAACGAAATATGTGATATTTCAGGGGCAAAAATCTAAAAATCAGTTTGGTGTATTGCAACAGAAAAATTCAGGTACAAGTGCGTTAGTTTTATTAGTGTTAAAACTGTAAGAATGAATTTTTGATATACGTATTAATTTGCGTTAAAAATATATTTTCGAAACCACTGTAAAACTAATGAGCGAGGTCTTAAGACTTTTTAACAACGAGGTCTTAAACAGGCTGCGTCACATCTTTGGTTGATATTATTCATATTTGTATAATAAATGAAGAGAGTGACGAATTACTGGCTATGTCGCGTTATAGAAACATTGCATTTTACAATTTGGTGCGCATCAATGGATTAAATTGGTACTAGGATTTTGTCTTTACTATATGATAAGAGAGAATTATCTTAAAAATATTAATTAGCTTAATTACTTCATAGCTACGCTTTAGTATTTCGGATACAAATTAAAGTGAAAATAATTACCTACGTTCCAATTGAAATATTGTCAACTAAAGCTTGCCTAATTTTTTAATCAGGAAGAAACTAAGAAAACTTAAGCATAATAGGCTAAGTGGCACCGGCTCTTCAGAGCCTATGAGGGTGAAGAGAGGTGAAGGGGTAACACAACATCTATGCCCGAGCTGGGAATCGAACCCAGGACCTCTTGCACCATAGACCGGCGCCTAACCGACTGCGCTACAGAGGCCGGATCGACTTGATGGGAGGCGAGTGGCCTAGCCACTGTGCCAACCGGGACATTTAAGAAATCTTTCGCACCACACTTTCAGGGAAAAACACAAGTCATTTCTGCTACACAACCATTAACAATAGATAATGATAATGACAATCGACTTCCAGATTTAAAACAAAATTATCTTGGCATTTCATTGTTTCGACACTATCCAGAAACTTGTTTATTAAGGGCGCGGTCACCTCAGTTTTCAACGTCTTTATTTATTTTTGTATTTGTACCAGATATTTTTTTCTTATGTTATACATAAATTGTGATTAAATCTTTCTCGTAGGAAATTTTTGTATCTCTCATCGTTTTTTGCGTTATGACTCGTAAATGTCAAAATTTGGACTTTACGGTTAAGTACGCCACTAAAACCAATAGAATACCAAACTGAAAATATCCACACTATATAACAATGTTGTAGGTTATGATTTGACATATAAAAAAAATATATATATATATTTTTTGTATTTATAAAAAATTGTTGATGTGGTTTAAATTTTCATTTCAAAATTCAGCATTTTTCATTAAATACAAAAATATTTTATTTTTTGTTTTTATACATGACAATTCATAGCCTACAGCATTTTTATACACTGTGAATTTTGTCAGTTAGATATGTCAGTTGGTTTTACTGGCGTACAGTAAAGTGCAAATTTGGACGTTTACGACTCATTACGCAAAAACGATGAGAAATACAAAAGTTTCATTTGATGTCTAAAATAAGAAAACAAATACCTGGTACAAATATAATAATAAATAAAGACATTGAAAACTGCGGTGGACCGCGCCCTTAATATCAAGTGATTTGTCTCACGTCATTTTCGGAAGATGCTCTGGTTACTGCTTTAACCATCTCAAGTAATTAACCCGTGACATGTAGCCCCAGTGTGAATATTTTCATTTAATTATGTTCACTGGCTTTTGCGGCTTATAAGAACTAACAGCGTGCAAATTTTGACTTTGAAGTGCAATTATGGGAAAACTGGCTGAGCTAATTTTTTTTTTGTAAGAGGAAAATTTACTGCCAAGTAATGTCTATAATACTAACACTATTTCATACAAATATAAAATTACGATTTTTCTCCACTTGAAGACTTTTAAATTACCCGCACAGTAGAACGCACTGTCCCGTTTAGGCCTGTACTCAAATTCCGATAATTTGTCCATTAGTTGCTCACTAGAACAACAGACAATGAATGTATGTGCGGGGCTTGGGTTTCCGTAGGACATTGGACTCCAACACTGCGAAATACATATTTACTTCCCCAGTCACATCACTTTATAACTTTTGAAGTGCTGGATATTAATTTGTTGTGTTTCACGTATGTAATTTGTTTCAATCTGCGACTTGAGAATAAAAAAATACAGAGGCAAGTAAGAAACACAGTACAATATATTTCACTCTACTCGTCAGTTAACGTCTGGGAATACAATAAAAATGTATTTTTATATTAGTCTTAACAAGACGGTACATAATATCATTATATAATCCAGAACTAAAACCACTGATTTTTGGTGAGAAGAATTTTGCAGCAACTTGTTCAATGCGTAACGTGCACACGTTTTGCTTCATGATTATTGGCAGCGTATCTTCGTGTACAGTCGCGGCTCATTTGACTGTACCAACGAGAACAAGTAATTGCAACACAACACGTCTGTAATATGCTGGTAGAACACCAGGACGCTTAGAGTCAAAAACATCCAACATCACTTATCATGAAGAGGAGCTGCAAAATGTGCACGTACTGCACTGAAACATACAGGTGCAAAACTCTTTTCACCAAAAATCAGTGGGTTTAACAATATACAAGGATTGTAAGAGCACAGCATTCTTCTGGGTGTCGAATATCCAGCCTAATGAACAAGAATCCACGACTAGTCAAACACTCCGAGTGGGAAAATAGGCAGGATAATTGAAGGACTTGGTGAAAGAAGAGGTCAATTCCACATTGTTAAGTTCTCAGAAAAAACAATAAAAACGTATTTATAATGGAAATATTCAAAGCTTCTTGAAACTTCTCAAGGCTTAGGAGTGTATTCGTAACATACGGCTTCAAATCATCAATCATCATCAGAGAACCAGAAATTTCGTGAAATAATTTCAGAAAACGTTAGATTTCAAACACCTATAAACGTTAATTACTCTCGCGATTGGATCGCTGTTATCGAAACTCTTCCTCAAGGACTAAAGACTTGTATGAAAACACTCACTGACTCACGGGCTACCCTCCTTGTCCAATGCTAACCGAACACTGACTGGAGCAGAACCAGTTGTTGAAGACAGTGTGCACAGGACTGCGGAGTCCAGCCGGCTGGTCGTTGAACCCGCTAAGTTTCCGGGTATCTAATTATCGTAAGTCAAGATATTTTTACTGTTTTATTCCTCAGAATTTTAAAAATGTGGAATATCCCCTTCTTCTACCAGGCCCTTCTATTACAAACCTCCGCATACCTTGCTCAGTCTTCACTTCATCACGCCTGAGACGCCACGAAGGCGCGCACATTCCTCGGTGTCGCGGGGAAGTACGGTATGCAGATGTTCCGAGAAGAACCTCATATTATTTAAGTGCACTTTCTGCGCTGGTCGTCGTGGGAGGGCCGCTGGTATGACGCCTAAGGGAGGAGGGGGGAGGTAGGTTAGATACACACACAGTAAATTACGGCGTAACGTTGCGAAGTGCAGCAAGTCGAGCGTTCCTCCGGCAAATTACGACAGGCTGTTTACGGCCGCCAGACTAAATATTTCCCCGGTCAGTCGTACACCCCCTTCCCTTCTAACCTTTTCTTTTCCGGATGTGCCAAATGCCCTGCTGCGTCCGTACCGAAATAAACGCGTGGGGCCATTATCGTAAACACCGGGCGGAGGGAACCTAGAGAGGAAGGTGTCTGGCATGTGTAGCGGCTGCGAAGGTGAAGAGGAGGATGAGGATGTGTGTGGGGAGGGGGAGGGTAGTGGTGTGTACAGTCTTCAAGCTGGGCGATGACGTCAAAGGCGGTGCAAGGCGAAAAGTGCACAAGCAAACAAAGCGGGGCGTCGCTCGTCGGGAGGAAAGACGTGTCAACAAGAAGGCTCCCTCTCCCCGCGACGTCGTCGACGGCCGTGGTGCAGGCACTTGCGAAGGTCATCCCTGCCCCGTGGGACAAACTGCGTCACTCAAAAACCTCTTGTCAGGCCGCGATAAAGATTCGGGATGTGGAGGGGTAAGGGAGCGAGTGTGTTTTTCAGAGAGTAAAAAAAGAATGACTCCGGGTTAGGGAGTGGCGGGGGAACAGATGGAAACATTCCCTAGGCTAACACTTACTTTTTCTCTCTCGTCATGGCAGACAACAACGGCTGCTTCAGTGCGCGGTACCACGGCAACAATGTCGCCTTTAGTGGCCACCCCTGCCTGACGCGCCCCAGGGTCGACGTCTGCGTCGATCTGGAGAGGGGGAGGGATAACGACTTTTTTTTTCGTACGCGAAATATTGCCCGCCGACTTCGTAACGCCACACGCACGAGGGCCACTGGGATTGCAGCTAGGTCACTGACAGCGCTACGTCGTAAAGACGCACTAGGTGTGGTCCGCAATTCGGAAGAGATTAGTGAACTCGATGCTCTGTCGGTAAAGGTCATGAATTTAGCTTAGCCTCTCAACTAACAGGCTTTGTGTAATTACGTATTAAGGTTGACATGCAATCAAACACGCATTCGTTTCTGTTAGTAACATACTTAATCAAGTCTTACTATTTATATTATTCTAACAGAAAACCTGGCAGACGTCGTCCTGCCAGCGTATACATGAAAATGGATATTGACCAAATTACGACCCCCCCCCCCGGCCTCTGCCATCAGAGGAAGCTAGGTATAGAAATAGTGTCGAGTTGGAGAGTCAGAGTAAAGTGGACAAAGATAGCATAAAACTCTTTATGAAAAATACACACATGTGCCAAGTTTCATGGCGATCACTCAAATGGTGTAATTCACACATATATTCCAACACACGCTCACGCTAAGAGGATATAAATTAGGGCATCTGCAATCAATAACATTATTCAATGACTGTTTACAAAACTAATTACTTTGCGACACACTGAACTAAACTTTCACTAATAACTACAAAACTAATGGTTTTCGGACATATGTTTATATGAACTTTTGTCTTGCTTTTGTGTAAGGAACGTACTCCTAGAGTTTGTAAAAGTATTTCAGAAACAGCCTGTGTATTACAGTATACAAAAACATCTGAGTACGTTAATCTCGAACGGAGGCCAGCTTAATCAATGTTAATTATAATTAGAACTGAAGTATATACTCAAGACACTAAATTTAGCTGCGCCGACAGTCCCAAACCTTAAGACAAGTTGTCGAGGCTGATACAATGTTGCGGTTACCCTCGTATCTGGACGTCGCGGTGCATCCTGGCAGAGAAATGACCGCGGCGTTGATATGGAGCAGGCGCACACACTCGAGAACATCACACGCCCCTATATCAGCACGTGTGTGGCACCGTTCATTCTCGTTTCGGGCTGCAGGAGTGAATAATTCTGCTGTCGCATTGTGTCCTACGCGTTTGGCCGGACTGGTCTGGTTAAGCACTTTATACAATACTGCGACACTGCGACCAGGGATTTGCGATCGTCGCCGCTGGAGTCTACAATATTGCGACAGCAGCGGGGCGTTCAATGCCTTACAGTGATCTCTTTCGGTAAGAACGGAGGCTAAATGAGACAACGGAAGGTCGGAATTATTGCTTTACAGTGGAATTCGTGATGGATATAAACTCGACATCTTGCCGAAAATGTTGTATTTCGCATTTACTTCCGGTTCTGTTGTTTACATTGGTAATCGTCGTCTTCCTCCTAGTCGCGGTAATTTATTTACAAAATTCTTATTCTTATTTCTGTTCTCAAGCGACAATCGCAGCTGCGTTAGAGCATGATCTACCGCAACCGTATGTCTCGTCGTCGTCGATCTCGCCTCTGATTGGCTAAGTCATTTTACCGCAGTGTCGCTGTCGCAGCATAGCACTATTGTAGAAAGGGTAAGCTAAGTGGACTTTACGTCTCGTCGACAGCAAGGTCACAATTTGGGCCTAATGACAGAAGTTGGGAGACAGACCTTTTAAAAGGAACCACACCAGCATTCGCCTAGAGCTATATTTAGGAAACCGAAATCAGGCTGGCTGGAGCAGTGGATCTAACCCGCATCCTCCCGAATCCGAGTCCAACGTGTTACCGTTGTGCCACCTCAATCGGTTTGTTGAAAAGGCATTAGGAAAGTATGTGAGGTGGAACCCTCATGCGACCTACTAGAAAAGTCCTACCTGCCTCATACTTAAGTTTGACCCAGAGGTACTGCATGGGTCATAACACTCGAGCCGGCCAACTGACAGGATGTACGCGCCATCATGCCTTCTCCTGACCTCAGTTCGAGTAACTTAACTAGCGTGTTATATCGTCGATCACGTGTCTCTCCAAACCTTTTAGTGATAACCCTATCATTTCATACATTAAATTACTCTGTGCGTGTCTAAAACATTTTAATAACTCTGCATCGGGATGATCGAAACACCGTTTGTATTTAGCCATTTCTGATCGGAAGAAAATGCCTATAGAGATCAATGGGGACTTGAAAGGGGTATAATACACGTATGCAAAGTTCTTTAAACGCTACTCGCACGTTGGCACCAAAGATACAGACGTGTTCAGCAGTTATCGAATAAAATGTTATTTACCGAAGCTCTGCTCACCGTTTATTGTATGACAAAATATTTCTGTTGGTCTATTAAATGAGCAAAAGCCAATTTCATCTGTCAAGTATTTCAGTTTCAGCCACGGAGAAAACTACTACCCATGATATATCATCAGTGGCGGATTCAGCACTAGGTTTTTCTTGTGGGTGTGTGTGTATGTGTGTGTGGGGGGGGGGATTCTCAAAAAGTAGTTAAGCCCACACCTCGAGTCGAAGAACTGGAGGGGGGTCAAGGGGCTATTCCCAAGGTAAAAAAATGTTTTTAAGGTGCAAAACTTTGCTATTTAAGGAATTTCCTAAACAAAAAATTGAATATACCACTTTAAAAATTTGTAACATTTTACAGATAAACTACACATGAAAAGTCAAAGGGAGAACTCGAGCCCCCTGCCTCCCCTGATAAAAATGGGTATTGTTGGCGCTGGCTTCGAACCGTGTGCATTTCTGAAGTAATTTTAATTCATCGTCAAGCACATGAAACACAAACGAATAAACTTGCAACTGAATGCTGTAGGTGTTATAAACTAGACACACACATGTATCGTCAGACACTCGGCTATTACCAAGGCCGATCCGGGTTCGAACTCCGACGATTTCGCTGGTCGGCGGGTTTTCACGGGGATCTCTTGTTTCCCCTACCTTCTCGTTCTGGCGCTTCTCCAATTTAGGGTCTCATTCAACGTTATACTTCGGGGCAAGAAGACGCCTACGTGCGCCCGTAAGTAAGTCTGTATCCTTGGTGAAATAAATCTTGCTCTTGGGTACCCTCCTCATACCATATCATTATTATTAGTCCGGTCATTACAAAGCTTTACCAGGAAAGTTTAGCGGAAGTAAAGGTGAGTGCGTGAGTGAAGAGATTTTGGTCAGCGCTTAACATTGAGGTCTTTAGCGATGGTGAGGGGCGACATGATGTGAGTATGGAGCAGCACCAGAATGAATGGGCGAGTGAAACGGGAGCTCCCCGAGAAAACCCGCCAACCAGAGGCATCGTCCGGCACGATTCACACGTGCGAAAATCCGGGGACCGACCCCGCCGGGAATCGAACCCGGATCGCCTTGGTGGGAGGTGGTCTGATCCCTCGGCCACTGCGGCCCCGAAGTTGAGGTATTTGGCATACTTACAGATTAAGTGCTCTTTACGAATATTTACTTTGCCACCTTATAGTTTTTCCTCTGGCGCAGCCATTTTATAAAATGGCATCAAAATTGTGATTTTTAATATCTCGGTTCTGGTCGACTTCCCATAAGAACCGAGATATTTTCAAAAAACTTAATTCAGGCACCATTTTTTCAAAATGGCGGCGCCAACGGCAACGATACGAGGTAACAAAGTAAAAATTCGAAAAGCACTTCATAATCTATAAGTATGCCAAATATCACAACTTCCGCTAGACTTTCCTGATGACCTCGTATTTTAGCACTTGATGACTGACTACGTTGCAGGTCGAGCCGCTGAGGAGCTCGTGCCAGGCGGCAAGCTGCGCGGCCGACGTGGCGACGTCGCCGCTGTGCCCCGCCGAGCTGAAGGCGCGCGCCCTAGACGGCCGCGTCGTCGGCTGCCACAGCGCATGCAGCGTCTTCGGCACGGACCGCTACTGCTGCCGCGGGCTGTTCTCGTCGTCGGCCGCCTGTCGCTCGAGGTACTGGCCGCGCGACTACCCTGCCCTCCTCAAGGTCGCTTGCCCCCGCGCCTACAGCTACGTCAACGACGAGGCCAGCCCCACCGTAGTCTGCTACGACACCGGCTACCGCCTGCGATTCGGCTAGGAGCCCGCCACTACGGCGACCCTCGGTAAGGTTTGTTCTGCTATAGGTTAGGGAGATTAGAATTTCTTATCGAACAGTTAGGCAAGGACAATTTCTGACGCCAGTTACTTACGCCATAGTCGGTACAGAATATAATAACATTAGGAATTGAAGTAAAATTAAATTAACTAGGCTATATATTGGGTGATTTGTCTCAATGGAGGCAAACTGTAAGAAACGATCCCTAAGAAAAGAGTCTAGTGGGAGAAATGCTAGTAATTTACAAAATGTCCCCCGCACATGCGTGAGAGCATTCCCCTTCCCTTCCCTTCCCCTGTTAGAACCAGTTTAGGTTAGTTGAAATTAGTTTAGATTTGCTTAAAATATGAAATAAATGCAATGCTCTGATTCTAACGTCGATTTTGTTTACAATAACGATTAATACGCAGCGTTGCAACTACTCGCGCCTGAGAAGAACAGTTGAGACGTACTTAAATTTCTCCAGCTAGATTCTTTTTATCCTTAAGGAGCAAACAAGGTCATATGGACATATCGCCGGAAATGCATGGTAACTATAATAATAGGATTCATCATATCTGTGCAGTACAATGCAATGCACGACTTGCTGTGATGAGGCCACCGTTGGACAAGGTGTTCGAAGTGGCCTCCACAGGTCTCTAAGCATGCCCGTACACGACGTAGCATGAATGCGTTGTTCCAGTGTCTGTACGTCCGGGATGGACTCCATAATACATAACATCTTTCAGGTGCATCCACAGGTTGCCACTTGCCAGGTGTGTTCTCATGTGAGCTTTCAATAATTGAATCCGTCTACTTTCAAGTGAATGCACCTCCCCGGGACCGAATTTTCGGACGTGTTTTCTAGTCCCTATGATAACAGGGATCTTCTCTTGCAGTTTGTCACTCATTCTGTATATAGAAAAAGCACTTGGTTTATACTTTTTACTAAAAACAAAGTTGCTTTCATATAAGAACTAAAGTTTTGTAAACAGGAAATAAAAACTGATTTTGCCTCCTTTCCGACACCAGCATAACTAACGGTGTGCATTATTTCTTACCAAACTAATAACATCGATAGTAACTTTCTACTAATTTGTTTATGAATTCAAAGTCCCACTTTCTGGATTGGTTTCTACCCTTAAAATAAAGTCTAACTTCCGGAATTAGTCAATCGGCAGGCCTAATTACACTGTAAAGACTTCTTATGTATTAATGGAAGTTTTAAACCATACAAAGTACGTGACTCCTGCCATGATTCAGTTTGTAAACAGAACAAAATATCAACATTGCTACTATACAATTCTGGTAACGTAGTTGAAATTATTGTTTCCTGATAATATATAACATTGATGCATAGGGAACAATTGTACTATTCCAACTTTTGTAACACTCCTATACATAGGTGTGCTAAATTTACAAATAATTGTTTTACAGAGACGACCTTCAAAATGGCCAACTAGACTAAACTGTCACTCGGACCGGCTACCAAAACAAAACGACTGTCAGCACAAGGCACTGCCTACAACTCCAATCGGTTCATCTGCACCTGGCTTGCCCGGAGAAAAGCGACCTTCTTGAGCTCTGTAAGCACTTCAACTTCACACGACTACATTCAATCTAGCTGAACGAACGTCTATATCTCCAGGATAACGTATGTAGTTGTTCAGCCCTACTCAACTACAACTCAGCCTACCATATCAAATAAACAACTTTCAATAACTCGATTGTTTTCTTTTATTCCTCCTTACAGACAAAATTCACTAATGTGAAAGAACACAAATGTGTAGTGTTCATTATGTGTGTATGTGAATGTACAAATAAACATTCATCTTTACACCTTGGGCTTCCGCGTTTAAGGCCATACTTTCCTATGTTTCTATTGTTTTTGGGGTATTTTTTTAAGCTTAAACGAGAGTAAATATCACAAACAGGTTTAGCAGATTTGTTTAGAATGGCTTTTGCCATGGTAGCTAATTTTTGAAGACATAATAACATACGGTTGCAACTAATAGACAAATTAACAAAAAATTAATTAATTACATACATAGCGAAAACCATAATATTTAATGTCCTAAAAAAATTAGCCAACATGGTGAAAATTATTTCAAACAAAACTGACATACATATCATTGATATTTGCTTTCGTTTAGACTTTAAAAATAACTATCATAAATAAGGCAGAAACAGAGGGGCATGACCTTGATGGGGAGGGAGTTGACCGAACATTTTAATTGTTTCACAAAATATGGTTTGTTTTGTAAACATACATTAAGACTTTTTTACTGTAACGAAAAATTTTATCTTTCGTAGTTTTTTTATAGTGGCCTATCAAAGCCCAAATTGTCAGAAAAACGAGTTTATGTCAGAAAGAAAAACCAACTGACTTACCGAACTGAAATAATTCACACTGAATAACTATGTTGTAAGCTACAAGGACTCATGTATAAAAACAAAGAAGTAAAATACATTTGTATTTACGTAAGAGACCTTGTAGCATACAACATTGTTATTCAGTGTGAAATATTTCAGTGTGTGTGTATGTATATGGTGTATGTACGTAAGTACGTACGTATGAAATCGATAAAATCAGATACCGGTAGACCGATCACCATATAAACTTGGCACAAATATGCGTTTTTTCTTGGAGGATTTTATGCTATCCATTTTACCCTACCTCGCCACTAGATGCCGTTGCAGTGCATCAATTTTATACAGTTCTACCTATCATTAGAGGTATGTGAATTTCGCAGAAACATTCCAGGTCAGGTTTAACGCCAATTATGTATACTTCATTGTCATGTCTGTGACTTGCTGGTGGCTGTTACGAAACGCGTTTGACTACTGCAAGCCAGTAGTAAATAAGGAAATAATGCGAAGTGCTATCGCTTGCTACCCGCTTGTACGGTTATAAGCCAATAGATAATCGAGAGTGGCCAGTGGGTGTATAGGACTGACAAGTCTAGGCTGCTGCCAGATGAATCCGCGAAATTGACGTACCTCTAATCATTAGAGACACTGGAAAATCGCGAAAATATTTAACATAGTCTCCAATAAACTGTAGTATCTCAATCGTGACACGTACGAACAGTTTTCTGGCAAACCACATACGTTCTGTGTTACAAGTGTTAAGTTCTAAGTGGGTCTGTTGAAGAGAGACGCGATACTTCATATAAACGATAGCCAATATATATGCCAAACCTTCAGTGTTATACATAGTATGTTGGAGCCTAGCAAACAATAAACTTTTCCCGCGATTTACCAATGTCTCTACTAATCATCATAAAAACTGGTAATGTATACAAATAAATGTTGGGTTTGCTCGTTCGTTCGTTTAATATGCTTTACTATACCATTCATCCAAAAAATTCTGACATTGCAAGGTATGTCGGGACAGCTAGCGTCTCATAAAGGCGAGCTACCTGCTATAAGACAGCAAGCCAATTCAATGAGTTCAGTGACTTGCGCCCAAAGGAAAGCACGAAGAGTGAATCGCGTGCTTGACCGCCCTTAGCGCTTCCGCACTTCTAGGCCTCGGGCACAGTCAATACGTCGAACCAGACGGCCAACTTAACAAACAAAAAAAAAACCCGCACACTGGTAACTTACCCAAATTGCCCACTTAACGTTACACACGAACTGCCAATCACGTCTTATGAATAACGGATGCAAGCAACTATGTTGACGGCGGGAACTCTAATTTACAGGTGGCGACACGAACTTCCAGCGTCTGGGCGTCACGAGAAAGTTTTCTATTTTCCACAAGTACGCTACATCATTTCCTCGGACTCTCATTTCACGAAAGACATTCCGACGCAGCACATAATTAAAAAAGGCAAAGTACATAGCAGTTGCGCACGTAGACCGAATAATAAGTTGCAAGAATGTTGCACAGCGTCCAGCACAGTTCCATGCACAGCTCATTAACACGCTCCGTGTTGCTGTAGCTGCAACTTATTGCACAAGCAGGAAGTTCTGCTGAACTCATTAAAGGGGAAATTCACAAAAAGTTTTATATTTATACGTAACGTGGTTTGTTTTATGTACATACGTTGCGACTGTATTGCACTGTAATAAACAATGAACATTTTTTTTTTTGCTTTCGTAGTACTTGTATAACAACATGTTTATAAGTCCAAATTTGAACAAAACGGTTAGGCCTATATGCAAGAAAGGAAGACCTATCAACTTATCAGCAAGAAATAATTCACACTGAAGAAAAGTGTCACAGACTACGCCAAAACACGTATAAAAACCACATTGATTAGTTTGTTCTTGAATTATCTTAAATTAAAACAAAATTTGCAATTTAGTTTAAATTCAATATTACTTAAATACAAAAAAATTCAATACGGTTTGTATAAATACCTTGGCATAGACCGTAACACTGTTCTTCGGTGTGAATTCTTTCATTTCGATAAGTAAGTTGGCTTTCATTTCTTGCATTAAGCCATTAAATGTAAAATTTTGACTTTAACACGCTATAATACAAAAACTATGAAAGTTAAAAAACTTTCATTATGCCTACAATAAAAAATAGTCACAATGTATGCCTACAAAACAAACCATATTTCGTGCAAATATAAAAATTATTAAACCAATTTAAGTTTTCAGTGACCGCGCGGTCACATTTCCTCAAACACACTCAAATAATATATATATATATATATATAAACTTTTAAAGTAAATGCATATTCTACGGCAGGGGCGTATATTGGCAAGGGTGTGAGTCTGAGAGTTTGGTCAGCGATTAATATCGAGGTCTTTAGCGCTGGTGAGTGGTGACATGAGGCGAGAATGGAGCAGCGCCGGAATGAGAGGGTGGGGGAAACGGGAGATCCCCGAGAAAACCCACCAACCAACATCGTCCGGCACGATTCCCACATGCGAAAAGTCTGATCCCGCCGGGAATCGAACCCGGATCGCCTAGGTGGGAGGCGAGAGATCTGACCCCTCGGCCACCGCTAACCCTATATTGGCAAGGGAAACATAAAACAAACCGAGCGAGGTGGTGCAATGGTGGATCACTGAACTCACGTTCAGGGGGATATGTGTTCGATTCCGGCACTGCCATCCTGAATTCAGTATTCCATGGTTTTTCAAAGGCCATGGCCGATTCACTTCGCATTTCAGATTCTCTGATCCTGTGTTACCGTCTGTATTGATCACGATAAGAAGTTAAGCCCTACTATGTGAAATTCAAGGTTAAACTTTTGCAACCGTTGCTATTATTTTCCGTTGAGCCAGTCTGTCTTTACCTGGCACTGGCAAGTTCATACAAATATTGCAGTGTAAGTAAAAAACAATACATATATTTTACTGCACTCAAAAGCTAACGTATGCTGTAAAAATATTTTTTCTATTACTTTCTACAAGACAATATTAAAAATGTTTACTTTAATTTACAGTGAACAGACTTTACCTACGAAAAGCAAATGCAAACGGTTACGCCTAATTCCAAAAATACTAGCTTATCTTAGCAAACTTCTGACATTCACTAGGTAGTTTGCATAGTTTTTTTTCGATACGCTGCTATTTAAGTGCGACGACTGAAGGAATAAAAACAACTGGGTTCGTGACAATTACAAGCTTTTCTCGTAAATAAAAACGTGTTTCCGTATCTCGCACAGCTACTGAGTTTTGGAATGAATCAAACATCTGCACTGTTATAAATAATTGTCGTCTACAAAGACACTGCCTGGGAATATTTAAGGGAGTAGTTTGTTTCACATATTGGTTTTATGTTCGTCTCCTTGTAACTAATTTGAATGATTGCATTTTGACATTCTTAGGCTATCAACACATACAGCATTACTTAATAAATATTTGTAAGTTTAATGTACTACCTGTCATACATAATTTCTGGTGTGAGACTGGAATCAATACACAATTAGTTTATCTCTGATATTAAGATCACACAGATCACAATAGTATTGCTAGAGACACTGGAAAATCGCGGGAATTGTTGACGTTTTTCTAGGCTCCAACGTGATGTATGTAACACTGAATGCATTTTTTCTCTCTTCAACAGGCTCAGTTAGAACTGTACAGCTTGAACACACAGCGTGTGTCATTTGGCCCAAAAATGTTCACACGTGTCACGGTTAATATAATACAGTTTATTGGAGACTATTTTTTAACATTTTCGCGATTTTCCAGTATCTCTAAGTATTGCTAAACAAACCAAATTTACCTCAAAACAATCGTTAAGACATTCTATATGCCTTACTTGGCTTTTGTTGGTACATAATTTTTACAAAAGTTATGTTATCATAATGTTAAATGAAGTCCAAGATTTTAAGACAACTACCACCTTAAGTATCTCAATTACCCCCCCCCCCCTGTACAAACACATTTCTAACAATAGCTAGAGGCACGATTATTTCGCGTATTCATCCGGCAGCAGCCACGACTGTTCAGACCTATACACGCACTGGCCGAAGTCGAACGTACATTGGCTTCGAACCTACAAACAGGTAGCCAGTGTTATCCCCGCGCATTATTTCCTTACTTATTACTGGCTTGCAGAAGTACAAGGCGTCTCAAACCGCTGTCTTCTAATTACAGAAGTGAAAGTGAAGTATATATGTTGTTGACGTTCATCCTGACCTAGAATCAATACACGAAATACTCGTGCCTCTAACAATAGCCACATAATACTCTGGGGAAAATACTGCTCCACTGACACAAGAAACAAACAAAATTAAAAGGAACATCAAATAATCAGCATTCACAGTTAGTAACAGAAATGTATTTAGCCAGCAAAGCATAGAATTGAAAAACACTTGGTTACCAATAATTAGAAAATAAGTAAATATAAAAAAACTAAGCTACAGCCATCATCGCAGGAAAGCATTAATCAATAACAAGAGACTCATACCTGCGCAGCCAATCAGGGGATGACTCAATCTTATTGGCCGGGACAGAAGAAGAGGAGGATAGAGTATACAGGGTGAGTAGGGAGGAAAGGTATATGCTCTGAGAGGTGATAGTACTGGTGATTCTGAACAAAATGTTTCCAATAAACATATGTCCTTTTCTTAACCGTTTCAGAGAAACTTAATGAAAACAACAAGGAACGGTATTAGTGCAGGTGACGGTAAATCACGCTGCTGTTATCTTATTTTGTGTGTAATTTTGTGCATTTCCACACGGTGTCAAAAGAAACGTACATCTTTACACTATTTTTCCACATAATCACCGTGCAGATTGAGGCATTTGTCGTACCGATGCACCAGCTTGCCGATACACTCTGCAAAGAATGATGCCTCCTGCCTATTCAGCCACGTTTTAACAGTGTCCTGCAGTTCATCATGGGTGTTGAAGCGTCGTCCTCCAAGCCACTTGTTCAACGTGGGGAAAAGGTGGAAGTCACTCGGTGCTAGGACTGTAAGGATGGTATCGGAAGCTGGTGCTTCGGTACGACAAATGCCTCAATCTGCACGGTGATTATGTGGAAAAATAGTGTAGAAATGTACGTTTCTCTTGACATTAAAATAATTTCTTAATTCATTCCTTTTTTTTATTACAGCCGATCGGAGGTTGAAAAAAAAAAAAAACCCTAGTACTACTACCACACACTCTTGTTTACAAACTACAACTCTCACATCTCGGGCGAATGAACTACAGACAAGGTGACAACACGACTGTAAATATTGACCTCCCCGGCCGGGTATCGAACCCGGGTCCCTTGGCCCAGCAGCCAGAAGCTCTAACCACAGTCGGACAGAATTTCATAAATGCAAAAAATATAATAATCCAATAATGCGACTAATGTCAGCCTTCGGCACGGTCTACAGCAATTTTCATCATCGTGTTTTTATTTTTCTATTCGTACCAGTTATTTTTTCTTGTTTTAGACACAAAATGTGAATTTTCCTCTTATAAAATTTTTTTTATCTAGCGTAGTTTTTGCGTAATGGCTCGTTAAAGCCAAAATTTGCATGTTTCCGTTTGAAGGACACTAATACCAACCCACTTATCAAACTGAAAATACTCTCGGTGAATAACGATGTCGTAGGGTACAAATGGTGCGCTCACAATATTTACGCTCTTTTTATGAAGTGAAGGCTCCCATTTGACTGCGCCAATAACAGTAAGGTTACTGGAGAACCACACGTCTATGATTTGAGGGTAGAATCCCAAGACACGCGAGAGTCTAAACATCCAATCACTGACTAATAAGCAGAATTGTAGACGCGCACGTAAGGCACTGAAACAATCTGGGGCAAAATTCTTTTCGCGAAAATTTCATGGCACTACCTATAAGTAGGGACTGGACAATTTCGCGAATTCAATGACCCGTAGGCTAAAAGCCATTGAAGCCTCATCTATTCGTTCATTGCCTGTTGTTCCACTGAGTAGCAGCTAGTTGGCTTAGTCGGGGCTTGAGTATGCATAGTATAATGGATTCTAGCCTACGGGTCATTTAATTCACGAAATTTTCCAGTCCCTACCTATTAGTAGTAGTTACATACATAGAAACAATGTTCTGTAACGAAATTTTTCATTTTCACGACACAATTATTTTGATATTTGTTTTACAATCTGAACGGAAAAATCATTTTAAATTCGACTCCATATGCCTCAAGACATTTCTAGTAACCATCTTAATAATAATAATTTATTTATTTATTATGTTTAAAGTGCCATCCAACAGTCTTGCGACCAATAACAGGATGACACTAAACAAATAACAGATACAAATACAGAAACACAGGATAAACAAATAACAAAGGACATACAAAAGATTACAGACATACAAAACAAAGGACTAGACACTTACAACACACACTGACAGGACAAAATGCAGAAAAACATTTAAAAAAGAGACAAACAGAAATGAGACACTTAAACAACCTTATTTAAAGTCCCAGAATACAATTTTTCTTTCCTTAAAAGGATCAAATTTACAAATATCATTAAAATTGAATATACATCTGTTAATTAAGTTTTTATTTTTAGATAATGCGTAAAAAAGATTAAAGTTTCTACTAATACGGTTAGGCACCT
>PNEQ01004511.1:0-12508 GCA_003012365.1 Medauroidea extradentata | reverse complement strand
TTAGCTTGGATAATTTAATAATAATAATAATAATAATAATAAACAGAAAAAAATAAGAAAAAACGTTTCTTTGTGTACTAGCCATATATGTTGTTCTGAAAAACATAAATAAAAAGTAATGATTTCTAAACATCATGCACGGATTATCTTAAGTTTCAAAAGAAATTCCACAGAATTTTTTTAAAATCAATAAGAAATCGATTCTCATGATTTCTGAATAATAATCAACAATTAAAACTAGTGAAAACTACAAAACTTTGAGGAATAGGTACTTAAAGCACGTGACAAAGGTTTCTAATATTTTTACCTTGACTTCCCTGACTGACAAATGTTAGGTTGGCGTTCCGACAGTCTTGCCTTTTGAGATACTGCTGTTCATTTACGTTCCTCCGAAATGAAATACGATAGACGGGACTTATTCAGTTCCATTTTTATTTCCCTGCCATCAACGACGAGTTACGTATGCTTGCTCGTAATGCTATCTCGGACGTTAACGACTAGCTGGTTCGGGGCGCGCGGAAGGCACTTCCCGGGACGTAATTCAGCTCTCTTTTTCAACATTCGGGCCCCAATTTAGAAACATGCGTTCTCGTTCTCGGAATCGCGCCCAAAATGAGCTCCTGAAAGCCGCTGTTGAAAAAATAACAGAGGTGTCGGCAGCACTCGTATTTCAAACACCGCCCTAGTCTAGTTCGTTAACGAGGACTTGCCTCTTACTAACGGAGTTCCCATTCCTCGCCCCCTTCCCCTTTCCGTAACCGACCCAACACTCCGAAACAATATTTGTAACCGCGTTATTTATTCAAGATTTACACTGGGAAAAATATCACTGAAGAAGCGAGAGTTCAGTTTCAAACAGGGATGGCTATTACACTGTAAAAATTTTCCTTCGTCGATTTACGGAATTTCCGGTAAAAATTTCTCCGGATAATTTCGTAAATTCACGGAAACTTAGTTCCTAATCCAACAGAAGTTTCCGTAAAACAGTTTCATCACACAGAACTGAGCCACACTTACATGTATATTATGCTACCGGAGATGTTATTAAAATATATACGTAATATTTACAGCTCTCTAACCCGTAAATTTACAATTTCTTCCGCGCAAGTGTCCGCAGACTTATGGACATATTACGTATGCTTCCGTAGTGTATATTTACTACATACATTTCCGTATTTTATTTTTACGGACACGTTTCGTTTATTAACGGTACACTTCCATTAACATTTATAACGGTGTACAATAGAGTATTTTAAGTGGTACCGAGTGCCAGTGTAATTTTATAGTATGCTACTAAAGAATATTAAACAACAGTTGCTAAAAACTGATACAAACATAAGGTGGCACCGTTAAAAATAATTTCCGTTCTTTTACAGAGAAGTGCTGGTAAAAAATTCCCAGAAGTGTCCGTTAATTTACGGAAGGCAACTAGCTCCACTTAATGGAAACTCATATATTTATGTGACTTCTTTAGGATGCAGGCACAATAATGCGTACGGATTTCCTTCTCGCAGTTTTACACTATAATGTTTATGTTAATTAAATACACATTTCCGTAAAATTGTCCGTAAATTCACGGAAATGTTTTAACAGTGTTGGTTTTTATTTTGCGCTACAATCTACTAGACTGGTAAGATGGAACCTTGGTCTTAGAAAAACAGTTTTGGACAATAGCCTACCTATCTACTGTGCTACTGAGTTGGCCCCTTTGTGATAGACAGCATCATTAGTGTAGTTGTGTTGTCATAACACCGCAATATCAGGGGTAACTTCGTGACGCTCAAGATGTTAATTTTTTTAGGCCTTATAAGGAAGAAGTACGGAATTATACTTGTATCCATCCTTATAAGAGTTCGGTAACTTCTTTACTAAAAGGCATAAAGAATAAAAATAAATTTGTTACTCGTACTCCCGTTCACGTAATGATAAAACAGAATCACTTTGCCAGTGGCACCCATCGGTATCGTTCGGCACGATTCTCACAAGCGAAAATCCGGGGACAATCTCGGAACTGAATACACCCTACGTTTTACAGCTGCGCATGCGTGAACGAAGCAAATGTAGTTACTTGTCGCCATCACGCGACCTCTTGTACTTCTCTGTGTATGGGTATTTAATTCCACTACAGTGCAAGACGCAACGCAGGTGCAAATTTTGCGTTGCACCATAAAAAAGCGATGGTTAATCGGCCCCTTGGCGAATACTTGCAAAAAAAGTGAGTGAGTGAGAGATTTTGGTCAGCGCTTAACAGCGTGGTCTTTAGCGCTGGTGAGGGATGACATGAAGTGAGTATGGAGCAGCGCCGGAGTGAAAGGGCGGGGGAAACGGGATATCCCCGTGAAAACCCGTCGACCAGCGGCATCGTCCAGCACGATTCCCACATGCGAAAATCCGGGGACCGACCTCGCAGGGAATCGAACACGGATCGCCTTGGAGGGAGGCGAGAGGTCTGACCTCTCAGCCACCGTGACCCCCTACTTGTTTGGGGTGAGAATGGCTGCTAAATGAGACAGCAACCGAACGAAAGACAGATGGGTCCCGATTAAATGTCACTAAAGGTGGTTCGGGAAACACTGAGCACTCAGAAAAGCTCTGCTAAAGTTATAGTTTCAGTCATTTCGTATCTTTCCGCGCGTAGCGACGAACGACGGGAAATATCCAACCTCTCTGGACATTTCACTTAATGTTTGCACATGTAAGATAAATAAGTGCAATCGGTAGAAACCTATACAGGATGTTTGGAAATTACAGGTACAAACCAAAGTGGTGTGTCGAGGACCACGAAATAAGAAAATTATACTAGTAAACATAGTTCAGGAGACCTATGGATTTGCCAATATGACACATCACATGTTACAACAGGAACGCTATAATTCCAGTGTTCCCGAGGATCAAAACGTCAAAATGCTGTACATGTGGACGAAGACATTAAACAAGTGTTCGGCGTTAATGTGAAGGCAGACTTCAGCACGTCTTAGCATGGATGCCCGTACACTTTGCAGCATTGCCATGTTTGCACGTGCCCATACATCGCGGCGGGAAAACCGTCGTTTTCCGGACCTGTGTTTAATTGCAATATTTGCTTGTTTCATCGTCCTCGACACACACCTTTCGTTTGTACCAATAATTACCAAACACCCTGCACAGTTTGATATAAAAAGTTTATTTATTATATAAAGTACAAGTACTTACGTCGATTTTGGCTGATTTAGTTTCCGTACCGTTATATATAAATATGAAACTACACCGAACTACATTGCGTAATTTCGCTGACACTCGTACAAACAGTAATGAAACTATAGTTAATGTTGAATTATGTGCAGTAACGGGTGGTAATACTTTTCAAAGGTTAAATGTTTAGTGCTCACTTAATCCCGAACGACCTACACTATAAAACACTTCCTAACATATTTAAGAAGTAATTAACCTAAGCGCAGTACGGAATAGTTACCATACTTTCGCCTTGTAAATATGCAAACCTTTACAGTTGTTACAATACAAGTCTGGTAACTTCAGTACACATTTGACTGTTTCATAAAAAATGTTTGGGAGTGCTATCATGGATGTCTGGGAAACTATTCTACTATACCTACTTTCTTAGCGCTCCTATATGCACGTGTGGCAAATTTACTAACTATTTTTAGAGTGTATACCTGCTGTTTGCACCTACGCAGCGCAAGTGCAGAGGAAGTAAAAAGGGTATTCAATTATAGCTATGTGTGTGCGTATTTAATTACATTACAGCCCAACGAGATGCAACGCAGGTGCAAAATTTGCGATGCACTCCTTAAAAAAGCTATATATGAACGGCCCCTTTGATGTTCGAGAAGGTATAATACAGCGCAGTCTAGACTGTGGATCATTGAGCACACGAAATTACGCGTTTCTCAGCTAACAGTCTATGGACTTATTCGGGATTGTAGGACACATAGTAAGTCCTATAGGAAACACGAGAATAGTATCGAACTGCACGCCAGCTGAGCGGCTTGCGCCGAAAGGCGATAATGGGTGTGTGGCAAATTATTTTCTATTCATAATTTGCCCGATTGACAGCGACTTGAGAGGGATTGATCCCTGTCAGATCGCTCTTACGGCTTTTCTTATAAATCAGGGAATAGACGCATTGTTTTACTTTTTTCACGCTGACAAGGCATAGTTTGTTTCATTCACTTTTTGGAATCCATATGGCATTGTTTCTGTCCATGTTGCGTCCTCCGTAGTCGCTCCCGTAAATAAAGCAATTTTTCCTTTCCAGTTGTTCACTGTTGCAAAATAATAAATATATTATGGTTCCAGCAATTACAGAAAATCGATTAAGTTTGTATCTATGCCTTGTCGTGACAAAAATGTTGATACATCGACTGGAACAGAAGTTATCGAGAAGAAACAGATAAATCCAAGGTGGTAGGGATCAATACAACCTCAATTGCCATGTATCTACTGTAGCAGAAAGTAAATGGAATTTGCGGTACAGTCGCCGATTTAGCATTTTTCTTTTCAGCATTCCAAAATGGCGAAAAATAATAAAATACAATATGGCGACTACAACCGAGCCTTAAGACTTGGCGCGTGTATCTGTCACGTGTGTGGGTTACGAGCAGAGTTATTTTCTCCACTCATGAATGAACAGCGGACGAGGCAGGAAAAGGGTTAGTATGTGGGGGCAAGGGGGGGGGGGTTCACGACGGCACGCGGGGGCCCGCCCCCAGACGCCCGGCCGCGGCTCCAGCGACGTGGAATGCCGCGCAGAGATATTTGAGGCACAAACATCCGCCAAGCTGTTTGTAGCCCACGACCGGAGATGAAGCCCAGGAGGCTGTGTATGACGGGAACGTGGGTTCCACGACACAGGGAAGTGCTCAGGGCGAAGACAACACCGGAACAAATTATCGCCAAACACCTGTTCCAATATGGAGAAATATACACATGAGCCAAAGAAAAAACAAACACAATACCAAGAACACACCTGGTTTTATTGGCCTTGGAGGGTCTGACGTTTTATTGTCCCGAGAGGGTATAATGCCACAGTGAACCAACTCCACTTTGTCCTCCTGAAAAGTTGGCATTGTTATCTCTTACTTTGGACGTATACATGACTAAAACACGATAAATTAATGTAATAAGCAATGAACTGTGTTTACTAATACGTACTCAAATTCAGAGTTCATATCTTAATTAAAACTCATTTTTCCGAACATTAAAAAAAAAAAGTACTTGGTTAATTTTGCCATCAGACCCTCCATTTGGCAAAGCACTTAGTCTGACAAAATACTTGGTTAAGGCCATGCTCGGTAGATTTTTTTTTTTACATCGGTGCAATAAAACTCAAAATTTTTTAAACGGAATGCTTTGAAAAAATTCAAGACTAAGATCGTTCATACGTTCACTGTGAAAAAACTTCCTCAAATGTTTAGGAAGTAATTATCCCAGACGCAGTATGGGACAGTTACCATACTTCCGTCTTGTAAATATGCAAACTTTTACAGTTGCTACAATACAAGTCTGGTAACTTTAGTCTGCATTTGACTGTTTTATAATTAGGTTTAGGAGCGCTACCATGGATGTCTGGGAAACTATTCTACCATACCTACTTTCTTAACGCTCCTATACGCACGTGTGGTAAATTTACAAACAATTTTTTAGAGTGTTGCAAAATTCTGTGTAGACGTCTTGCAAAATATTGCACCTTTCGTTCGCAAGAATAAAATTTGCTTGGTTTTGGCTTATTTCGTAATAAAATTTGTGATAATTTGGGGGTAAAATTCTTTAAAACTACGAGGTATAATGCTACCAAAATAATTAGGAACAACTTATGAAATATTTGTGAGAAAACAATGAAGGTATTCTTCGATACGAAAATTATGACGCTTTTAAACAATATTTTCAAAATCACTATAAAATTACCGGGCGTGGCCTGAACGCAAATCTAATAACTGGTTGAAAGGTACACACATGTACATTTCGTCGTGCGAACCAAACCTCTGTGCTTGTGCACACGCGTCATGACCGTGTCTAAGGGAGGGGGAAGGGGACAATTTTCTCCGGGCCTCACATGCTAGGGGTACTCACTTTTTGGATTAAAAATATAAATGATTTGTACTTTAATATTAACGGTATTTATAGCGGTTCCATTAAACTGAAATTGTTGGTGTGAAACAAGTATTTCAGTGTAAAGAGCATGTTAAGAAATCACTGACATCCAGGATTGCCGAGGTCAGACTTATGCCAATGCAGCCAAATCTTAAAAAAAAAAAAAGTCACGAGGTTAGTCTGGGTAGAGGGAAACTTTCAGTTGAAAACGTTCAAAAAGTAACCAGAGTAAAGTTTTCTAGCGTGCAATAAGACACGAGAGCACATTCTCGACCGATTCCTGGCTACCTTGTTCGAGAGCAGGAAAGCTGTTGTTAGCAGACGAAACACGCTCAAGAGTGCTAAAAATATATTAAAAGTTCAAAATTTTATATTTGCTCGACATAGTGTTAGTTTTATAGACATTAATTGTGACTACATTTTCCACTTGTAGAAATTTTTTAGCACTCATAGTTTTCCCATAGCGGCATGTCAAAGTCAGAATTTGCTAGTTATAAGAACATAGGTTTAACAAAAACCAAGTGACTTATTCGAATGAAATAATTTACACTGAAATTAGATATAATGGGTAATATGCTAAAATATTTAAAAACACACAACAAAGTCATTTTGTCTTTTTGAAAAATTTCCATAAATTAGGTAAATTTTCGTTACTTTCGCATTTTTTTAAAAGTACAAATAAATTACATTCAGTGTTTTTAAATCTTTTAACATAGCGCCCATTATATCTAATTTCAGTGTAAATTATTTCACTCGAGTAAGTCACTTGGTTTTTGTTAAACCTATGTTCCTGTAACTTGCAAATTCTGACTTTGACATGCCGCTATGGGAAAACTATGAGAACTAAACATTTTCTACAAGTGGAAAATGTAGTCACAAGTAACGTCTATAAAACTAACACTATGCCAAGCTAATATACCATTTTGAATTTTTGCCACGTGAACGCCCTTAAGGGCGCCGCCAACCTGTGTGTTAGAGGCTCAACAGCGACGGAGCTGTAAGGTCGACCTTGAAGCACGGATCAAATACCACATTGCCATTACGAGCCAAGCGCTGAAGTAGCGTACAGCATTTCCGCCGATCCATTTTCACTATGTTATTTTAAGCGGTGACCATATAATTCTATTGGTGGAAAAATCAGTACCAAGTTCTTCTATCTAATTTTCGCATACAACCCATTACGTACATTTAGAAGTACGGGAGTCTGAAAAGGCCGTTTTTAACCATGTTAGAACGCAGGAAAAGTACTTTTAATGGGCATGGTGTCTTAACAATGACATTCCGACATTGTCCGAAGGGGTTTTTCTTTTCGTACGTTGGCACAATGGGCGCATGTGGAATAGTTTGGTATAAAACCTGTTTACGAACACACTGCAACTGATTTTAATTACATGGCAGGCGGCGCCCTTAAGCATCTCGAATAGAAATAAGAATTATTTTAAATTTAACAATGCAGTTTGTTAATAATTTTGGAAATTTAAAAGTTGATTATACCAAATTGTTTACATTCATACAAAACATAAAGATTCTTCAAGCAAAAAAAAAAAAAAAAATTATAACTGTAGTGACTGCGCCAGTTTTCAATTAGGTATACAGATTGTGTAGTCGATTGCATTCTCTGATCATCAGTCCCATTCAACAGTTCAATACAAAGTAAAGGTGGTAAAATGAACCAAAAAATGGTCATTGTTTTTCCTTATTATATACGGTCTACAGAAAAACAATATCGTGAGCTAATGGTACCTGTAATAACATTCGTAACACAACTCGGACAGTTACCACCAGCAAACGTTTTGCATGGAGCAGGGATAAGGACATCGTCACCCTTAATAAAGATTGTACGGGATGAAGTGAACACTCAGAAAAGACCTGCTAAATTTCTATTTTCAGCCTATTCGTATCTTTCCGCGCGTAATGGCTAACGACAGAAAATTTCTCACGTCTATGGATACGTCGCTTGATGTTTGCGCGCGCAAGATAAACACTGGAATAGGCTGGAATCTATACAGTTTGATAAAATGGAATTTATTAATTATATAAAACACAAACTATATCGCGTTCAATAGATTTTATTTCAGTATCGTTGTATTTAAAAAGAAAAACACACGGAACTACATTCTACAAATCGCTGCCAACCATACAAGGAGAAAGGTAACTACTGTTAATGTTGAAATATATGCAATAACGGCTAGTGATTTTATTAAAAGGTTAAATGATTAGTGCTCACTTTATCCCGAACGACCCATAACAGCGGAGGTTAAATTGCGGTTCAGTTATAAGCCCTATCATTATTTGGATGTCGTTTAGCTCAGCGTAAGTAACGAGTGGTTCGAAGCTCTTTATGTGCACAAGAAAAACTTAAATTAAAAATTTAAAGAACCTCCGACTGTAAGTTGGCGAGGAGTTTGGTTTCTGCAGGTTCCAGATTATTCTACAGCATCAGGTCGAGGTGACCACGATATTGTAATATTGCAGTCACAGGATACTATATTTGGTATCGATCAGACCAGTAGATGTTCCTCACATCCCTTCAACAACTATAAAAGAGAGGATGATCTTTAAACGGCTGAAAAGATTTTCTTGAATCATAGCTAAGAACACACTCGATGAAGTTACCTTTCAAACAAACAAAAATAATCAAAATCTGTTCATCCGTTTAGGAGCTACGATGCCACAGACAGAAACACAGATACACACGTTTTGCGTCAGGGGTTGAAAATACTAGCTTCGACTATTTCCTTCAGAAAGCACACAATAAATAATTTGCCGCGTGTTTGCTTAAAAATATTTACAAGGAGAATTTAAGTAACATTACAAATTAACTAAATGTGATTTTTTTAACACGTTGCTACGGAATACGTCGTCTAAAGCTAACACTGTTTTTGAACATAAATGTATTAGAAGAGATATTCAGGGAAATTCCGTGATGATAAGTCAAACTTTGGCGGACATAAAGAGTGAACAGAAGCGAAATGAGATAGGAATTTTTGAGGGGAAGAGGGATTAAGGGGGAGTAAATAATTCGGTGTAACGTTATAGACGAAGAACGTTGCGAATCGAATTTGAAACACCATATACTATTTCCTTTAAAAAAAAAAAAAAACTATGGTATAGTGAACAAGATTTACAGAAGATGTTCGAAATGGCGGCCTCCAGCATAGAAAAAAGCATGTGTAAAAAAATTCCAAAAATGTTTGGAAGTTATTATCACAGACGCAGTATGGGACAGTTACCATACTTCCGTCTTGTAAATATGCAAACTTTTACAAATGTTACAATACAAGTCTGGTAACTTTAGTAAACATTTGACTGTTTATAAAAAGATTTAGTAGCGCTACCATGGATGTCTGGGAAACTATTCTACCATACCTACTTTCTTAGCGCTCCTATACGCACGTGTGGCAAATTTACAAACTATTTTTTAGAGTAATGACAGCGTCGCAAAAGGTGCTGTCGCATTTGCTGCAGCGTTGCTAATGATGTTCTGACGATATCACAGGAACAAGATTTCTTGCTAGATGTACTTGAATACGTGCCAGTTATCTCGTAAACAAGAACTCTTATACCAAGGGAAATATATAGCGGTGGGATAATGCCGGAATCGCAATCGACGTAACAAGAAGGGCGCGATGCGACACAAAATATTCTCGTTATTGTGAACACTAGTTTGGCTGCCGCGCGACAAATACTAAAAGGGGGGAAAAATCGTTTTTTTCCTCTACTAGCCTTATAGAATGGCAGTCACAGATGTTAACAGTATTACATTTTTTTATGTTTATTTGTTATACACACTCTAAAATAAAAAATAGTTTGTAAATTTTCCACGCGTGCGTATAGGAGCGCTAAGAAAGTAGGTATGGTAGAATAGTTTCCCAGACATCCGTGGTAACACTCCTAAACCTTTTTATAAAACAGTCAAATGTTACTGAAGATACCAGACTTGTATTGTAACAACTGTAAAAGTTTGCATATTTACAAGACGAAGTATGGTAAGTGTACCATACTGCGTCTGGGATAATAACTTCCTAAACATTCAAGGAAATCTTTTACAGTGATCTTAAATACTCACTGGTATTCAGAAATGTAGAAATAAATGCACAGTTGCACGTTTGCTTAAAAAGATAATGATTTTTTTATGATGACAAACAATAATCTCTCTTAAAATAAATAAACGCAATTTACTAATAACTCACCGTATTCACCAACATTTGGGCGTAAAAGTTGCTTTCCGACTGCAATAAAATCGATATTATCTCTATTTGTAATTCGCATTTCGTCCGCCATTTTTGTCGAGCTGACGTCATAGAAACCTCGGTGCTTATTGGCGGACATCTTTTGCTTTTCGTGTCGCGGCGGTCGTGTCGCTGCCGTCGCGCCATTGTGATTCCGACATCAGGCGTAAGAGCTGGGCACGATCCAGACAGATACGTTGTGTCAGGTACACATCATTCAATCATACATGTAGCAATACACTACAGCGTTTTCACGGCTATGTTGGCACAAAACGTATTGGCGATATTCCATAATCTCTATAATGTGTACCCTCACGCTGACTGTATTCTAAAACCAAATCAGTAGTTACAGTCAGTGAAATGTTGATCACTGAAATTCCAGTTAAAAATATGTTTCTGCCTGACGTACCCGTAAAATCCATTGATAATCAGTTAACAGGCAAGTGAAATTCAGTGAGAATAAGTGGAAATCACATTCATATCAGTAGCATTCAGGCACTGAAACGACCGGCACGGTTTCACAAGCTTCAGTTGCTAATTTTTGGCCGAAACAACTAGAATGTCACCGATGTGGTTCATTCCTCATTGATTCAAGTTTAGAGTGTGCAAATAGCCGTTGACGAGTCTTTACAACTAAGACATTTTAGGCACACCATTTCGTATTTCATGTCGCTTCTGTTGTCGTCCATTATCCCTCAAGTTCGATAACGAAAACACAGGTATTATGTTGTAAACACAACGTAATATATTCACTTTGCATGTTTTATTAAAAAAAAAAGTAAATATTAAAAATTTTACCAGTACTGTATAGGTAAAGATAACACTTTTGAAGACTACCTTGGTTAGAATAATAATTTTAAAAAATTATACTTATTGGGACCTCAGCAGATTATTAGGCCTACTTTTCAGAACACTTTGAATTATATTTAGGATGCTTCGTTTTTTAATTAAAAAGTGGCAAGAAACTATCAATTAAAGGGGAAAAAATCACAACAAAATTGCTCACTTTATCGCGAACCGCCTATAACAATATGTATTTAAATAATTTAAAAAAAAATAATGATGCAACACATACAACACATTTTGACAGTGTATATCCTGGGGCGAAAAATAAAGTAGTTCTCCTGCAGCAAACGCCACAGAAAGAATTTACGCGCGTAAAAGAAGTCAGCGTGGCGACACCTACTGATGCACTTTTTTGAGATAGCCATCCTGGAAGAGTGGTGCATTAGAAGTTCCCGGAAACTGGGAATCGTGGGGCACTGTGCGCCGCGAACAATTGTGAAAAGACACGGGGAACGTTATCTGCTCCCGAGGGGAATATCAGTCCTAGCCAGAACATGGGTGGGGCTTTTCCTCGAGACCTAAACGCAATCCCATGTCGGCAGTGTTATCAGTCGACTGCAACGGCCCTGTTGGTGACGGAAATAGATCATTTTATTGCTTGGGTAAATACCTTCTGCTACCTTAAGAGTGCGTGGTACAAAATTCAACGCTGAAAGCATTAATCCATAACTGTAGGTTTCTTTAAGCCAATTTGCGAAAATCGAACAATAGCAATCCTAGACAATAGTTTTACCCAACGTTTTAAACAAAATTGTTTCCAGTGTTGCAAACTTCTGAGGCACAATCTCTGACGCCGGAACCTTGTGCATTTAACTGCGGCGCAAGAGATCACGCATAACGAATTAGTAATTTCGAACATATATTTACTCATAAAGTTGGCAAATACCATTATATGGGATTGTTATTGAGTATTTTATCCATATTGGCTTCGAAAAAAGCGTAGAAATAAATTGATGTTTTCAGCGTTTATTTATCTACCAGGCTCTCTTAAGGCTGTTCAAGTGCGATAAAATAATAATTTTATGTTTTATGGAATAGTGTTAGTTTTGTAGACGATACTTGTAAGTGTAGTTTCCCCTTACACAACAATTTTAGTTCTCATAGTTTTCTCATAACGGTGCGTCAAAGTCAAAATTTGCTTGTGTAACATAGCGTTTGCTATGTTAAAGGCTTTAGTAAATTTTCATTGTGTTTGTTGATATGTTTGCTTCCAAGGCATACAGCGGTGATGTCTTTGGCTTAAAGTATTCATGTTATAAATTATTTTTGTTTATTTAGTATAATCTATGTATTAAATGAGTGTTTGTTCTTTGCACTTTGCACCAGAGCTTCCATGACCC
>PNEQ01004510.1:0-34596 GCA_003012365.1 Medauroidea extradentata | reverse complement strand
GCGGGGGTGCGCATTGAAATGACCGGGCAGAGGCCCATGTAGTAAAGCGGGTCCGGGAAGTGTTCTGATAGGAACTTGCAGACGTGATTTTAGAAAAAGTTTGTAAGATAAATTGTTTGATTTTGGTGTTAAAAAGGAAGACAAAATAAAAGCTATTCTGTCAGCGTCATTGTGGAGTGCGTCATTTAAGCGTCTGATCATTCCACGACCCCACTGGAGAACCCCGAGACAGAAGAGTGTGTTCTGCCGCTAGCCGGCGCACAAATAAACCGAAATATAAACAGTGCATAGGTGGGAGTACGCAGCTTGTACCATCACATCACACACAAGGCCATGTCTGGAAAACCCCTCTAGCAAGCAGGTAAATAAGGGCTTAACTTGAACATTTTTAAAGTAAATGACCCCTCGTCTTTGTAGGTGGTATGAAATTTTATATCCTGATATAACCACAACCACTAAGAAAATAACATTGCATACCTTTTGAGACGCGTTGACTGCGTCTCATGCTGGTCAACTGGTCCCAATTTCAACAAGTCTCATTGAAAATGCAATAAATACGTTGCCCAAAGTTTAAAATCTGCTAGGTCGCCTAAAAATCCCTAGAATGGTTTAGGGGGACATTGCTATGTCTCCTTACCTGCAGAATTTTCGTCATCAATGATGGCCCTGGTATTGGGCCGGTGTGCATGATGGGATGATACCTAATTACTGCATAGACCATGGTCAGTTACATTTCTATTTTGCATCTGTCCAAGTGAATGCTTCTGTCTGTAATGACCCTGCTGTCAGGAAGACTCTAAGGCCTACGTACCTTACCTAAACGATATGCCGAAATTCTGAACACAGATTGAACAGAAAAAAAACCACACTATAGTCTATTCCATGAACATCCTCACTGTTTAAAAAAAATGTCATTTTACAAAACTAAACACAATACAATACTATTATTTTCATGTTTCTGTGTACATATTTTGTTTTGTATTAAGTATCAGAAAAAGCGGATGGAAACAATGCTGACAGAAGAATGTACAACAAATTACATACAATACACAACAGACTACAGAAAACTATTCAAGCAGAGCGCAACAACCTAAATTTTACATCTTGCCTAAGGTAATACAGTCGGCCCGCCTTATCCGCGGACTTCGTACCCGCGGTTTTCACCAACCGCAGTTGGAAACCGAGGAAAAAATTTTTTTTTAATATAAATATGAAATCCTTAAGAATTTGTATTTTCGCGCACGCCGCACACTTCTTTGAGCAGCACGAATTAGTAGCGCATCACTCGCCGTGCACGAGAGCAGTTAGTCTTGTGTTGTTAGCTGCTGTTATCTGCTTCGTTACGGAATGTGCTAGGTCAGGTGCGCGCGGTTATCGTTAGAATGGTGCGGGCGGGAGCAACAAAGAAGCGATGCTGTGTCGAATATGCAAGCGGCGGCGGTACTTCACTTGCATATATCCTGTCGCACACCGCACGTTTCCAAAACAAAATCAATTGATATATCCCACGGGCCACGTCACCTGCTCGCAAACTGCTTCCCCGCAGAACACACACGTGTATTTAATTACATTGTCTTCCTACCCAATTGCCACCCGCACGTAGCGCATGGCCTTGAAGTGCATGTACAGTGTGCAATTATACACGATTCCGTGGCTTGCAGCATAATGCTTCCTATAAAGAAAGACTGTAGGGATCCTTCTAAATCGAAGAGAGATCCCTAAGTTCTTAGTTTGACTGAAAAAATGAAAATACTACTTTTAATAAAAGACAACATGTCTGTTGCAAAAGTACGCAGGTACGGGGGAAAACGTGCATTATCATTTGTATGTCACGAAATAAAGCACTATAAATAAGTACAAGTGTTATTACTGCACCGAAAACAGCAGAAAAAATTGCACCAAGTCAATTTTAGTGTAATCAGTGGAGCTGTATTTAAATAAAAACCACTAAAACTTTGTTCTTATCCATGTTTACATAGAATTTAAAAAAATTTATTTGTGCATGGGAAAAAAATCGCGCTAAGTCTATTTTAATGTACTCAGTGATGCCATATTTAAAACGAAACTGCTAACATCCTTAAGGCGGCTGGCTGGTGAAAGGTATATTTGTATGTGCGAGGTGAAAATCAATGAGGCGCTACGAGCGATGCCAGCTGGCACATGTATTGTGATATCACCTCTACGGCCAAAGTCGTAAACGCGTGCGCAGTGTTCCCGCCGTAACGTATTTATTGTGGAACTTTAAGCGGTGACACTATCATTTTATTGAACGCGTCACTGTAACAAAGTCCAATGTACTTGTAGAGCTCAATTTCCTACAAATCCATTACATGTAACTTGAGAAACAACCTTGTGAAAAAGCTGATTTTATTTAAGTTTGAGGGCTATAAACTATTTCCAATGTGCGTGATGACTTTAAGTCACATTCACAAGAAGTCTGAAGCGTGTTTTCTTTTAGTAGATAAGCTTTGTGGGCACACGTTTATTGGTCTCTGATTTTATGTTTGTAATTTATATGCATGTCACAAAAGCAAAAAATATTTATAGACAATTGTAAAATATTAACGCCTATGAAGTCATCATAGTTGTGCTTGTTCCACTACTATTTTATATGTTTGGTTGACACAGATAAAGTAAGTATTACACGAGAGACATAGTGTTATCAAATACAATTCTATCAACTCTTGTGGCGACACCCGTCGTCGCACAGCGCGCGTCCTTGGTAGTGTAGGGTGGAGAGCTAGCGTGGTGCATCAGGCCGTGCCATGTTGCGACATCAGGCAGACCGCCTGACTCTTCGCGCGCTGTTGCCAAGTCTTTGCGGCTTTGCAGTGTGGTTGCCGCTGTATCTAACGCGCCGCATTGTACAGTGACGTAGCATTTTTACGATATTTAAATGTTGTGGGACACTTTATGAACGTATTAAGTTCTGTACCTCACACAAATATATTAGTACCTGGATTTAGGGGTTAGAATTTTATTTATATAAAATGCACATGGTGGTTAATGTAGGTTATTAAGGTGTCTTGAATATACGCTGTTTTCGTTATCCTCGGATTTTCTGGAACGAAATACTGCTGATAAGACAGGCTGACTGTAGCAAAATCTTGAATACAAACCTATACAAACTTTGTAACTTAAATGTCTGTTGGTGGTTCAAAATAAAGTGAGCACTCTTAAAAACCGTGCTAATTTCTATTTTCAGCCAGTTTGTAGCTTTCCACTGCATGTACACACAAACACTGCCACGTGCTTTCGATCTGTATAAGGTTTATATCTCTGTTATTCACTCATTTAAAAAGCACGGGTGGTGAATAACTACACCGTCAAAAGCAGTCTTAGTTAAAACAGTTATAAATACTGTACCTGCAAGTTAAATTCTGGGTTCCTCTACACTGACTCTCATTTATGTACTGCTCCCTCCCAGTCATTTTCTCCATAGGTCCCAAAATGTTAAAATAATTGTATTGATTATGCTTCTAGCTGAAATAATTACACATTTCATAACCACCAAAACTCAGCGTTGGAAAGTAGTCGTCCCAATTTCTTCCTGTCCTAATACTGGCCAGCTCATACATAATGTGTACATGAATTTCGCAAACAAAATGCCTGTATCAAAATTTAGCTCATCAAAATGCAGATGCAATTTTGTAAGGGTGGTAAAATGGTGGCAACTGTGACCTCGCTGTTAAGACATAAAGCCTAATTTAAATAAAAAATAAAAAGAATTCACACTGATGAAAAGAATATCTCATTTTCAAATACTGAAGCCAATAATTTCTACTGCTTTTACGATAATTATTTTTTAAATCCTAAACGAAAGCAGATATCAAACAACTGTTGAACAGTTTTGTTAAAAACAGTTTACACTATGTTACTTCATTTTTTACGAGCCAAAATATACAATGGTTTCAGCAAATTATGCAATTAAGGAAATTCCCAATAATGAAGTGTGAAATTAACCAAATCTGTGTAATTTTTGTATAGAAAAAATTTAGACTACATATATAGTAAAAACTATTTTTAACAAAATTGTGCAACACTTCTTCGATATCGTCTCTCGTTTAAGAATAAAAAAATAATCATTGTGATAGCAGTATAAATTACTGATTATGGATAACGGCCGTAAGTTGGGAATGTTACAAAAGGGTTTTACTGTATTTACTCAAAGCAGCTGCTAACACAGAAGTTAACATTACAAAGTGTAAAAATGGAGGTCCAATCTGGTAAACAGTACTAAAAATACTACACTATGCTCTCTTGATGTGAGAGCAGACGATGGTCATCCAAAGCAGCACCAAACATTGCATGGCACAGACACCTACCTTGCGGAGAGCCACATTCTCAGTCTCCCTCTGCTGCTGCTTCGTGGCGGCAACGCTACACTGGTGCTCCAACTTCCTGAGTTGTTCCTTGCCAGTAGTGGCGAGGTGCCGCCACTTGGCACTCTCCTCTTCTGTGCGTTTAAGTTGAGCCTGGTGCTCCCGGCACTCTTCCACCTGTGTCACAGCATCACCCACGCACCCATCACATCACCTATTACAAGACTACAAAACACAGTTACACTCTACACAGCTCGCTCACTGCCGATTTATCTGTCTTATTGTTTTCAAAACATTTGTCATCATTACTGATATAAAAGCACCGTAGTCTCCACACTGTAAAAACACATCAATTAATTCGAACAATCAGTGTCAAACAACAGTTCATTTTCATGCATAAAATAATTATTATACAAAAAATGCTTCCACACATTACCTGTTGAAATTCTTATGTCAGCACTGTACAATTATTTTTTGGTTTATTGGTACTTTATTAAAATTATTTATTCCATTATAATAAAAATTATTTCAGCTATTTTGTAGGAATATGAAATAATAACACCATAGACTTATATTATTATTGCAAAAATATAATTGAATGTTTACAAAATTTATTTATAACAATAATAAATTATTATTTTAAGAACGTTTAGTAAAATTGCATACAGTTAAAACTTCACCTCGAAAGTTTCAAAAAATTTATTTGCAGCCAGATTTATGAACTTTTATTTAATACCACTGAACAAAAAACCAAATTAAGAAATTTAATTTTTTTATTATTATTTAAAATTTGGTACAAAGTGACAGAAGAGGTTGAGTATTAAATGAGTAATTTTAAGAATAGCTGTGTTTGTGGAAAGTGGCCTCTAGGCTGTTGCCTGTAGACACGGGGTCAGTGAACGAGGCATTATAGAGTTTTGAGGGACCAACTGTCTTCATAACCAACATTTACATAGACCAAACATATCTCTGACAAAATGCATCTAGCACTGTTGTTCAACAATAACTTACTTGCAGAGTGCTGCTGATAGCGCATTGTTCTGAGTGTTGCTGTGGCCAAAACGTAAACAAGTAAGTAGGTCGGCGTTACAACACCCTCCCCTTTCCCAACCATATTGAAAAGAAAGCCAACTGGACGACTACAAAGGGCACTGTAACGAGCTAAACGGGGCTATCTCAAAATGGTCACATAGAAGACAAGATGTGCCGCCAACAGCTCGCAGTGCCAGGGAGAAGGTCACTGGTTTGAGTCCCTAGATGTGCTGCCGCCGCTAGTCGCTACAACCACACAGTCTTCGGCCTCATGAACAAGGTGGGAACGTCAACTTCAATTAGGCATGTAGTTAATCCATTATAGTTAATTAATTATAATCCCCTCTGTTAACACCACTCCCCTCCGATCTACCAGTCATGTAGGCTTTATATTTAACTTTATATAAACTTGAAGAACCGTTCTTATTCACTTATTTATTGATCACTATAACTCTCCTCTGTAGCGAAGCCCCTAGTGTAAGCCATTTTTAATGGCTCACAACAGCATACTATGGGACATTTTCCTTCTTGCACCATTTCAACAGCAGACCTATTCAGTATTTACACTCTGTACATCAATGCTGGTTTTTAACTTATCACGTAAGATGTTGAGTGTTACATAAATGACATTTCTTTGTAGTTACTCTATTATACTATGAGACAGTTCCTTCGACTTTACTGTTCCAGTTCACAAAACTTCTCGTTTTGCTTAGTAATCTTGTTATTCAGTGTTGTTATTTTGCATGCCATAGCATTGATTTCATACCGTAGTTGAAAGCTTCAGGAAAATAGCATGTTGTGCAGATTTTGAATTTCCTTGGTGTGACCCTGCATTGACAGGCACAGCTCTGCAGTGAGCATCCACCTGAGATTTCAAATCTCTCAGCTGTTGGTACACTGGCTTTTCAATGCCATCAAGGTGGTTGCAAACCTCCTTTGGAAGCATGGCTGGATCCAGTGGCATAGAAAACTACCAAACAACACAACTGCACAAAACGAACTGGTCACTGAACATTAGTACACAGGTAAAGAGCACATTAGTGCGATGATTTAGTGTTATGTTAATTACACCTTATTTTTGACCGAAACCAAGAACCCAGGTGTATGCTGTCTACCTGTCATGTTCACTAACCACAAAAACCCCAGAAAGTTGTTCAGTACGTTGAAAGATAAAATACAAATTATATTAAGAAGTATATCACAAATTTGTCTCAAACTTTCCTTAAAAGTAGATAAGCTGTGTCAACGGTGGAAGTAGGACCTGTATCATTCTAACACTTAAGTATATCTTTATTTGGCACAGCACCCCTGAAAGAATACAACTGGGCAAGGAACACACACCCTAGACTTGCAGTCTGCCTGCAGACTCTGGACTTCTTCCTGCAGCACTTTCACGTTTGCTCGGAGGTAGCTTATAAGAGCATCTGTTCCCAGACCTTTGTCAGCTCCCAGCAGCTCCCCATCTCCTCTGCCATCATCAACCTTCTGGATTCTGCAATCAGCTAATACAGCTGTCAAAACATACAAATTCAAAACAGTTGTGCATCTTTAAAAATAAATTGTTCTGGACATATACGCTTATACCTTTATAAACATGTCAGTTCTTAAAAAATACAGCTAAACTACAGATTATCTTCTTTTTTTGTCACAAGAAAATGAATTTCTACACACATGTAATGTTCTTTGAATACTATTCCTTAGCAGACATGACTAACGTTTATTAAGCAGTTTTTGCACAAAATTTAGTTTTCCTAAGTACTGCCCACCCTTATGGTAGCCTGAATAGGTGGAAATATAAAGCCAATGTTTTCTTTAGTAGCATGCAGTTGGTGATCAACGTTTTCCAATCAAATACAGTATCTGTGTTTCATTACAGAACTACTGCAAATAAATTAAAGAATATTAACAAAATGTACTATCTACACAATTTTCTACACAGAACCACACACACGAGTCAACCAACATAGCGCAAACTACTTTAGTTTAAGTAAGTACGTAAATAAGTAGGTATTACCAATTAAATTTCACACAGACTTATTTTTATGATATATTTATTCTAAAACATTTTATTAAAACATTTATATGCAAATATATAATATGCATAAGATAAAGCAGTTAGTTTCAAATTTAGCACTACGTTACTACTCCATTAAAAAATTAAAAATAGCATCTCTTTAATTTTTTTGTCACCAACATTACTGCACACAGTAGTCAAACATCTCTATGTATAAAAGAGAACACTGGCTGACTGACTGACATATCAAACTGCAGTCAAAACCTCTAGGCCAAGAAACGTGAAATTTTTTTTGTGGGTTCCATTTAGGCAGTAAGTGAGCACAAAGAAGAGAATTTTCTAAATTTGTCCCGTAAGGGAGTGAAAAGGGATGAAATGTGTTTTATAAGCTTCGTCTAAATAGCTCAAACCTGACGGCCTATCGTCGTGACATTTACATAAATGGGTGAATCACAAAAATGCATACTAGCCAATTAAAGAAATTTTAGAAATTCTACCTTTAAGAGGGTCAAAAGACCTTAAATGTGTTTTCAATTAATTAATTATCGATGTATTAGCTGAACCCTTTCAGACACAAAGTTGCTTTTTACTTCACAAAGCTGCTGATGTGAATACCCAAAAAACTGTTTTTTCGATTTTTTTTTAATTCAACTCCCAAAGAGTAAAGAGAGGAGAAATGTGTTTTTGTTAATCGTCTGTACAGCTCGAACCCAATAGGCTATCATCATGATTATAACTTCAATTAGATACTGAAATAATATATAACACAGGGCTTCAAGATGTTCCAAAAGCCTTAAATTAAGGGGGTAAAGACATTAAATGTGGTTTTATTATTCTTCCATAATTATAGAACCAGTCGAGATTATCGAAGTGCTGTGTTCTTCCCAATGATGTTTACGTAAAGACTGAAAATATATTTCTGATTTGTGATCAATATATATCAACTTCACTAAATTTTTAGATACTAACACGATTTTTGCTTAAGGTTAATACTTCTTAAATACACACTTGAAATGTAGTCCATTGATTTTTCACAATTCGACATCTAAGAGAATGAAAAGTTATGAAACGGAATGAAGGGTGTTTTCAATTAATTGTCTATGTATTTTAAAATCCTAAGGGAGAAGGGGATGAAAACATATGGAATGTGTTTGACATAAATCTACGAGTGCTATTGAACCCATCGAGATATAGAGTGTTTTTTGTTTTATGATGATAATGAATACGTAAATGCCCGTAAACAGATTTCAGAAATTGTAAAATTTTAATACTTAGGCCAGTGAAGGAACGAAAAAAAATTTAATTAATCATCAATCAAGCTTTGACTGAATGGGTTATTGTCATTATTTTCACCTCAATTGGATTCTTATACAAATGTTTAACCTGTGACAGTAAACACAATTTTGTGAAATTCGATCACTGAAAAAGCAAAAATACATCAAATGTTTTTTATTTACCCCATGATATCTATCTAACCAGTTGAGATATTGAGGGAAACTTTTTTTCCTTCACAATGACGCTTGCGTAAATACGAAAAATGATTATCTTAGTTTTTAAACTGAGAAACTATCTCTCAAATATACCCTGGGGTGGGGAGGTGGAGGGAAAGTACAGCCATAGAGAAGTAATTTACGGGGAAATTAATATTCTGCAAATATATTGTTACATATGGTTAGACAACCTCTACGTGCCCGGTGACGAAATATTTTATATACATATTTTAATGAACTTTTGAAGGTACGTACTGACGGCACAGTCATCAATGGTCGTGCTCGAGATAAATGAGTCATCATACCACGTATACTACTTATACCATCTGAATACTCTCTCATAGTACTCTACTTTGCAAAGAGTATATATATAAGGTCCGGGACAGTGATTAACTGTATGTAGCAGCGACAGACTTAGGTCAGTTTTTAACTATAGCTTCTTAGCCGACTGCAGAGTGAACTCAGCCTGCAGCTTCGTTATTCTAACACTTAATGGCCGAGTTACTAATCTGGCATACAAAAAAGTCCTTCAATTGAATCAACATACACTATTTCGAGTAATATACGTGGGCAATGCCACATGCGGACTGCTGGTATATATCATATAAATCATAGTTTGTTTGTTTGTCTTCTATGTGATTCTGTATCAGTCATCCAATTGCGATGAAATTTCTGCAACAAAATTGGGTGGGGGATGCAAAATAGATATAGGGACAGAAAAGGATAACAAAAAAAATTAGTGAACAAATAAAGTTGTGTAAGTTGTGTGTACGCTCACAAAGGCTTCTATACACTATTTTTGGGGAGGAGGAAGCAGGGGGGAAAACGGAATAGAGGGGCAGAACGGGACACTCAAAAATTAGGGGGGAAAAGCAGAAAACCTTTGGTGAGTATTGCGTGTGGAGGGAGGGGGGTCAAAATTGGGGTATAGGGGCAGAATGAAGGACCCAAAAAATGTAACGTTGCGAACAAAAATTGGTGAATTGTGTGTGCGCCCACGAACGTTTCTATCAAAACAAACTGTACTTTGAGGAAGGTGGGAGGCAAAATAGGGGTGAGGCAGAACGAGGTTCTCAAAAAAAATTTTTGTGGGAAAGTTTTTCTCTTCAAAATATTTCTAAAATCCACATTAATTACCCTTAGCATAATTTTTCTCTATTTAGCATTCTTCAAAACATTTATGTTGAAAAAATGTTATCACATTTAATTGAAAACCTTGCAAACAAAGTTGCGGGTACCAGCTAGTTTGCTATGAAATGCAAAGATAAAAATCTTATTAGGGTAACTACGTAATTTGTGAGTATAATTCTTTTTGGGAAGTAAACTTATTTCTAGAATATAAAATTCAAAATTAGGATTCATCAAATGTTGATCAATATTAAGGTAAATTTTACATAGTGTTATGCCTTTTTCTTTAGAAACATTTTTGAAAGAAAATGACTTAGGGCCATATTTATAAACGGTTATCAAATGACAACCAACTGCTATCCCCATAGAGAAAGCATTGGTGAGCAGTTGGTTGTTATTCGAAAGCCGTTTATAGATATGGCTCTTAGTCACTGTGCATGCCTCACTGCACCTACAAAAACTGCAGAAGCAGGACACAAAAATATATCCAGACAATGAGCAGTTTGGTCAGTTTCAAAAATTTAAATTTTACAAGGTATACAACTTCCCGAAAATAAAATACTATTAGAAAACACTAACATAAGCACAGCAAGCATTGTGCTATGTAATTTGTCATACATTGTAACAAAACTTTAACATGAAGGCATTAAGAGGGCATGGTACATAATTCAACGTTAAAAGAATTAATCTATAACTGTAGGTTTCTTGAAGCCAATTTGCAAAAATTAAACAATAGTAATCCTAGACATTAGTTTTAGCCAACGTTTTAAACAAAATTGTTTCTAGTGTTACAAATTTCTGAGGCACAATCTCTGATGCCGGAACCTCGTGTATTTAACTGCGGCACAAGAGATCATGCGTAACGAATTAGTAATTTTGGATAAATATTTACTCATAAAGTTGGCAAATACCACTATCTAGAATTGTCATTGAGTATTTTATACATATCGGCTTCGAAAAAAGTGTAGAAATAAATTGATGTTTTCAGCGTTTATTTATCTACCACGCACTCTTAAGCAAGAAGATGGCAATATGTTATCAAATGTTCAAAGTGTGCACAAACTTGTAGTGTGTTCAATGGAAAATAAATCCAGCACTCTTACCACTTTAATACCAGAAAGAACAAATAAATACATATGTTTAATTTTACAAGTGCTGGCAATCTGAGCAGTGAAAAATACCTTTACAAACACAATTCTACTCACTAATGAATTACTGTACACTGTGACGTGCAAAGTGCAGAAAACTGAAAAAAGTCCAAGTTGAGAAGGTGCAACAAATCAACACAGAGAATTTCATGTTCATGGTCTCCATAAACGTGTAAAACTGCCAAGTCAAAAAAATTCATTTGTCAAAACAATCAGGTACAACTAAAAATTGGTGACTACCCGTACACACCAGAGAATGCACAACGGGTGCACTAGGCCAACGGGCACCAAGATATGTCAGGTGCATTTCACACAACAAGCAAAATATTACGACTAGAAAAATTACAATAACTTATAAACTTATTTAACAACCAAAAAACTCTTAACTTTACTCCAAAAACAAGAAGTATATAATTTTTCCAGATGATACAAGAGAAGTTAGATTTCACTACCCAATCAAACTACATGTTAAGTGTGGTAGCAGCTAGCTTGCACATCACAGGAAAACTAGACCCCAACCACTTTAAACTAGGAACACAAACAATTAACAATTGATCAAAGGCGGAACTTCTAGCTCCAGAAACAGTATCTGACAACTGCTCAGTTTTACATGCATGGCCTGTGACAACAAATATATGTATGCACAAGGATGAGAGAGAGGAAGCAAACAAGAGGACAGATCTAAGAAGAGGTAGAGCAAAGAGAATGACAACTGAGTCACAAATGCCAACCTCCATAATAATGCAGAAAGAGTCCCTCCACACACCATTGTCCCAGACACAATCAAAACTGTGCACCTCAAAGACTTGGTCTGCATGAAGATAAGAATTTAAAAATCACTTCAAGTAAAAAAAATTCTCACACAAATACCCAAGGTACAGCATAATTATGAGAAAAAGTAGATAACAATGCAAATATGCTTTATGCTAATACAGTGGAACCTCGTTAATACCAACCCTGTTAATACAAAGTTCTCATTACTACAAAGTAGTTTTCTTTCCCCTTGGAATAGGATGAGAAATCAAATATTAACTTAAATGTTCAATTAAAAGTTCCCTTATACATAAAACAGTGTGACAACTAGGTCATAGGTTAAAGGAAGTCATGATGGTGGTTTGAAAGCTTATATTTTGGGACTAAACATCCTGAAAATATATAAACATAATTTTTTGAGTTTTTGCAAACACCTGTTAATACAAACCTCATTATTACAAACTGCAAAAATTTAGGTCCCTTCAGGTTTGTATTAATGAGGTTTCACTGTAATGGGTCTCATAGGTACGGCAGATGAATGCTTACGTACATGATTATGTGCAGTTGGTCATAAACTGCTCTGGTAACGATTAGCACCTTTTCCAATAAGTCAAGAGTTGCAAACTGTAAACGGGAAGTGCTAAGTAAGAAGTTTATTCTCACCACATCAATCATAAAGATGGTTGTTTCAAACAAAAAGTTGTTTCTGGAAGAATAAAGCAGTAGGTATTTTTCTTTTTCTTTTCAACATTTACAAGCATATGTAATGGACAAACACGTTATGTTGTGCTAAAGCGAATCAGTAAATAAACTTCCAGGATAACATACAAGTACTTTTAAGGGACTTAAGTATTAATGAAGGGACATGTGGAGTTCACACACAGGAAACAAGGTAGACAAACAGCAAAGTGAATGTATTACAGGGAAAAGGAAGATTATAGTGCACAAGAATAACATTCATCCTTTCTTTGAAAAGTGTTTATAATATGGTTGCTGTCGCTACCCACACATTATTCTGGTTTCTTGATCTTTCCACCAAGTTCAGCATTAAACAAATGCAGTATAAACAGTGACAGCTGTTATTGTTATCAAACTGAACTCTTCTGTGTATGGCAGGGCTCCCACCAAGTTCATTTCCAAAATCCTGTAATTAGCATTAAAAATCCTGTAATATTTCCAACTTACGTCTACAAACTTTTCTGAAGTATTTTTACATGATTCTTGCTGTGGAATTTTGATAGTGAAATTAATATGTACGGTATAGTAAATTATTATAGTATTGTGAAATATTGAGATATTATACAGGAAACCATCTACTGTTAATGTTTTATACAGACTGAACTATTTTCTAACCTGTTTCGGTAAAGTAACAGTGAAACTTTCCACCCATTTTCCTATTTGGAAAAATTTGTAGAACGAGTTTAGAGAAACTAAGAACATCTTCAACCAGCTACTTATTGTTTAAAAATGAATATATCTGCTTAAGTTTATTTAAGGCTTTGAATGAGACGTAGTTTGCTTGTATCATAGCGCCGCATGTAAAATGTAAATACCAGTTTTTATTAATATAATCGCCGCATGTTTTTACCAAAAATTTTTTCCCAAAATATGGGGTGCTGCCATTATGAGGGGATTTAAAAAATTTCCTTTATTATTTATTTTGACAGAAAATAAAACATGAATTTCCCCATATTTCCTTGTATATAGCATGACCTTTTCTGCAAAAATAAAGGAAAAACATTTCTAGGTTTAAAATTAACATGAAAAAAATTAGGGAATCACGTTTATCCATTCATGTACGCCGCAAATTACTGTGACAATCGTTGATAAAGACAGATGTTGGAAATATCCATGGATATCTAACATTATCTGTCTGTCCGTGTTAACCTTTAAATATCCGTTAAAACTGATAAATCTGTTAAAATGGTAGGCCTGGATGGTAAGGATTTTAGAAGCTTGTCCTACAAACCTATTGTGTAAAAATATACCTACCCCTCATTCAATTTACTTACCTGCTGTACCAGAACTATAACTTCTTACACTAAAAATTATCCAAACAAGTATGTTTCGTTCTCTGGCAATTGTACAAAGTTATTGCAAAATTTATCTCAAACACATTTGGACTGTTAGCATTACATAAATAAATATGTTAAAGCATATTTATTTATGTGCTCCGCATGTCCAATGGCAAATTGCCTAACAAGATTTTGCTCAACATAAGCAGGACAGATTTTAAACACCCCAGTGTTGGAAGAAAACCTTAATTGGTGTCAGCATTACAGTATGTACATAAAATCAGTATCTTATCACTGTTTGTGTCCAATCATAACTTTCAAAAGCATTCACAACCAATAAGGCAATCTAGCCACACCTGGAGATATTCTGACTCTCTTCACCGAGGTGGATGAAAATCTTCCAGCAAGATTTTCCAATGTATTATACAACCAAAATTTTCCATTAACTATTGCAAAAGCACTACCTAGCCTTTCAAGTACAGAATAAATATGTAGGCCCTAGTTCTATGGTACCTTAATTTCCCAAACTAACTCTAGCAGCTTCGAGACCACCAAACCAGTGGTGCCTCGAGGGCACATGCCACAGTCAAAATAATACTAAAGACAAATAATTAATTTTTTTACCACAAGTTAAAACTACATATGTACACTGAAAGAATGTGCATTGTTACCTGACCACAAAATATTAAGTTTACAAGTTACTGATTGCTAGTTGTTATCAATTATATCAGATTTGATAATGCACTTTAGCTGCCTACAACATCCCTCAGACTCCACTGTCTGTTGGACAGAAGTCTCTGTGCTTCAAGTACCATTTAACTGAAACCAAGCATTACCTTTCTTCCTTCTGAACTCTTGAAAATAATAAGGCAAATTTCACAATATACTGTGTATACACACTAATGGTTACAATTGAAGAGAAGATGCCAAACAGATGTCTTCCTGACCACCAACAACATCAGGGCAGCCCTGACCTCAGTTGTCAAGCTCATTTTATGGAACTGCCAAACGCATAGCAAGTGCGTATGCAGAGATCCAATGCAACCTCACAGAATCTTATGTATCACTATAACACTTGGAAAAATTAGCACTTTTGTTTATCAAGAAGAAATTATAATAAGAAATACATTTTATTGTAGTCTCGGACTTGAACTTATAAACACCATTCTAAAAAGTGTTATACATATCTGCACACTGTGGCTATTACACTTGAATGTTTGTATTTGTAGGTGGAAAGATACAAAAAGGGCTGAAGAAAACATACCATAATCAGGACTTCAAAAGTGGTCCCGTTACCATGCTCCACAAAACAGTAATTCTTATTATTAGCTGGTGCCATGAAAATATGGATCATAAGTGAACATGAACAAAATTAAATTATAATCACATACAGTAGCTCACCCTGACAAAGTATGTTCAAAAGGTTTCAAAAGAATAAGTATGTCTGAATGGTTTAAAAAGAATTATCACATTCATTCATAATGGTTTTTTTAATAAAAAAAGAGTAGGAAAACAAAGGATTACAAAACTGAACATTACAATTTACATTTTTTTAATGATAAGACTTAAGTGGGAAGCCGGCAAACACCACAGCCAAAACTCGAAAAGCAAATTTGTGGCATGCAAAGCTCAATTATCTAAAATTCAGGAACAAAGATTAGTAGATTTTCCAGACAAAAATATAATTAAACCTTAATTGTACCTATCTCCAGCCTTGGTGCCTGCCCCCAAGCGACCAGCTGCTAGTACACGGTGCTGACCGTACTGAACAGCAGACTGTATCTGCCTCGTTGCAGGGCTACTAGGAGAAAATGTTGTGGTGCTGTGCCTCCTGATTCTGTACAAAACCCCACAATGTAATATTAGTCTTGCATAACATAACAACTGTCACATTTACAGTATTCAAAAAACTACATCAATTCAAAGAATACATGGATATTCAATAGCTATGGTATCCCTTGCTACTATGATACTTTAAGCTGTAAACGTACAATTTTATTTGAGAAAAATCTATAGCAAAGTTACGTGCATGATTCTACTGGAGTTTCCCATACATTCGGTGAGTACATGTTGTAGTATCACTGTCTAAGTAACCTGATTTCAGATATGTTGGAGGACTTCGAAACTGTGTTTTTAATAAGCATGGTATCTGAACAATAACATTCTGAATGTGTCCAGAGTGTTTTTTTCTTCGTTGTATATATGTATGTATGTAAAATAGTTTTGTAAAAAAAATTAAATTAAAAAATATATATCCCTGCACATCATCATGCAATTGAAGTGCACGGTAGACAGTGCCCTTAATAGACTAAATCAATAATTGACTGTCTTTAAGACTACAATGTGAAAAAATTATTCAACGGGAAAATATATGAAGTATACACTGGGCAGTTTGACAGCCAAGTGTGATTGTACATCACCTGTGGCAGAAGGAAACGCACTGTTGTTTACATGGAAACAGCTGTATGCAGAAGCGCCAGTAAATGGTCAACAACTAGAATCACAAATCCAGAATTATGTATTATAAGAGTAACAACACATAAAAAAAGTACGAGGTTTTTTTTAACCTCCGATCGGTTGTCAAAAGAAACGTACATCTTTACACTATTTTTCCACATAATCACCATGCAGATTGAGGCATTTGTCGTACCGATGCACCAGCTTGCAACACAGTACTGTGCATCGTGTGACTGCACATTGACTCAATTTTTTTTTCAAAGCTTTTGGTTAAAAAATATTTGAGTTATTGTCGCAGTCTGAAACAAACTCAGGACATCGTCAACAAAGTTCCAGGACTTTCCAGGACCATAAGAACCCTGAGTTCTTACATGAGTAGACCTATTGCAAGGAGCAATACTGCTATTAAATAAATATTAGTACACTGGCATTCAGTCTTCACCTCACACTTGCATGCAGCTCGTGCCATATTTGCTTTTTGCTTAAACTGTTTATTGTTGTAACAATGGCGTGTGCATGCCAAAAATTAAAATAATACAAACTACATATTAACTTACTGATAAAACCATTTTTTATAAAACCGGTTTTAGGTCGTGTAGCAGTATTCTTGAAAACGTTTCACAAACATATATGTATTAGAAAATTTAAATTGAAGTTACTTACAAGGAAAGTGTAAATTTTTGTGCTAAATATCATAGATGTTACCCAAAATTTTTTGTAGCTTAAAAATATATAGCCTAGTTACAGTTCGGTCAGGCATGTAGTTTTTATTTTTACCAGAGTTGGATGAGTAAATTACCTGTAGGTATCATTCTGCTTCTATCTTATTCCATCTGACCGCACTTAATACATTCTCCCAGCTGGCCAAGATAACAGCCATGCCCCTCATGCAAAAGCAATGGCTATAATTAGCTACATCTGATCATTTTTTTTATTACTTTGCTGTTCAACTCATTTATCAGCCATAAATGTTGTTTTATCGTGTCATTCACAATTCAAAAAACTTTTTATAATGAGGATAATGCTGGGTAATAGTAAGGCAAAGACAGTTATACCAAGATAGAATTATATGGCTAGATTTTTCACGGTTAGTCCAAAGCACTGTAAAATAAAAAAAATTAACCAAAGCATTTACCTTTTATCAGCTTGTCTGTCAGAAGAACTTTCCTGTTCATGACCTTGGCTATCTGGCAAACGATCCTTCAGTTTCTAAAACAAGAAAAATATGGTGTTACAAATTTCTGTATTGATAAAAAGGAAGGAGAAAAAACATTACACTTTCATGTTGACAAATTCAATGGTAGGCCTATTTCCAAGCTGTTACATTTTTATATTACTTGATTAAATACCCATGTCTTCTTGCAACTGCATACGTTATTTATTCCTCACAATCATTCTAAAAACATTATTCTTAACAAAATTTATCTTTCATTTCAGCTGAATTAAGTCTTATTTAATTATTTCTACAAAAAAATGGGAATGTTCGTGTGAATCACTGATCACTCCAAGGGAACACATCTAGCTCCTAAACAGGGTCGTAGACATCGGTATCCGGAGTTCGGGGGAGAATAAAAATCACTGCAGTCCCTCCCTAAATAATAACAAAAGAAATTATAGGCTAATAATAATGTGCAATTCAGCATAATTGTGCAACAAGCATCAATGTACACGTAGTAAAATATTTAAGGCCATCACCTTTCATTTATTTCAAACAATTGCAAACAACTTGAATTTTTTTTAACCAAATGCTCTGAAAAAAAATGTATACAGCGTATAGCCATTCAATACACAATTTTGCCAGAGCGCTTTTAAAATAATGTACCGTTTGCTAGCAAAAAATCATTTTGCATCATCTTGGCTTACTTTGACAACAAAATATGTTCTATTTCAGGACAAAAAATTTAAAAATCTGTTTGGTGTATTGCAACAGAAAACGTCAGATGCAAACTATGATACATAAGTGTTAAAACTGCTAGAACGAAATTTTGATGTATGTCCAGTGGAACCTCTATCTATTGAACCCGCATTTATTGAATGTCTGCACCTATTGAACACTTTCTGTGGTCCCATTTCTTATTTGTCTGCAATTTAAGTCCACATCCACTGAATGTCTGCATGTACTGAAATTTTTTGTCAGTCCCCTGAGAAACGATGGGTAGAGGTTCACTGTATTAATTTGCGCTAAAAAAAATATTTTCGAAACCACTCATAAACTAAAGAGCGAGGCCTTAATGACAGCTATCAATACAGTATTAAGGGGTATATGGACAGGTACAATGTCGAGTGGATGACTGGAATACTTAATTGTTATGGTCATGAACTTCTTGCCCCAGTTAGTTTTATTTTGGTGCCTTACAAGCACATCTGCTGTTTCTACTTCATGGTCATTGAGTGGACGTTTTAATCCTTACGTGTCTTATGGTTGAGGTTCTACCCACAAATCACAGATGTGTGGTGTTGCATTAAGGACGTGGTCAACTGCAATTTTCATCACCATGTTTTAGTTTTTCATTTGTACCAGATATTTTTTTCTTATTTTAGAGAAAATACGTGACTAAACTTGTCTCTTATGAAATTTTTCCATCTTTCATAGTTTTCGCGTAATGGCTTGTTAAAGTAAAAATTGGCATGTTTGCGTTTTAAGGACTACACTAAAACCAACTGACATACCAAACTGAAAAAATTCACAGGGGATCAAGATGTCGCAAGCTCCAATGTCACGTACATAAAAACCAAGGATAAAAACATTTTGTATTTAAATAAAAATGCTGAAATTTAAAATAAAAATTTGAAAAATTCAATAAATTTTTATTTAATGGTTGAACATATCTGAACTTGTAGTCTACAGCATATTCACTGTGAATTTTTCCAGTTAGGCAAATGATTTGGTTTTAGTGTTGTCTTCAAAACGGAAACATGCAAATTTTGGCTTTAACAAGCCATTATGCAAAAGCTATGTGAGATAAAAAAGTTTGATAAGAAGAAAATTTAGTCACATTCTGTGTCTAAAACAAGGAAAAAAACTGGTACAAATATAAAAATAAAAATGTGGTGATGAAAATTGTGGTAGACAACGTCCTTAACCTTACTGTGTTTGACTCAGTCAAATGAGAAAGACACGCTCTCAATAACCGCATAGCAGAACTGCAGGTGTGTACATAAGGCACTAGAGCAAATTGGTGCAGAATTACTTTCACGAAAAGTTAACACTGACCCTATCAATCGTCAATAAAATCTGAACTACTCACCGAAATTCGATGAGATTTTTATGCCGAGTAGATATTTTATTAGCGAAGTTTTATTTATGTAACACTATGTGGTATGTAGTATGCTTTACTTTTGTGTAAAAAATTAAAAACTGTTTTTTGAAAAATAAGGGCTTTAAACCATAAAATCTACAAAAAATTTAAAACTCATTTCTATAAATCTTAATATGATAATATCTAGGCCTCTATAGCAACTGAATTTCAAAATAAGTTTTGATTTGAAAATAATTTTACCGTTAGTAAAATTCTCACACAGAGACTTTGGGATAGTAAAATTATTTTCAAATCTAAATGTATCAAAATCACATAACCCTAATTTAATTACTAAATCCACCAAGAAATGTAAAACAGCATGAGTATTATTAAAAATATTGCTAATATTTCTAAACCAGGTACGATTCCAGATGATCCTTATGTGTTCAATAACTATTTCATAAGCTTGGTTAATGAAATAAGTAGCTCCATTGTTAGACATAAAGTTAATGCTTAAAAATAATATTCACAATAGCATGTAAAATTTGAATAGATTCACTTTTTCTGTAATAACACCTGATATAATTATAAAAATTGTCAGTATTTTTCAACAATCAATTAGTGTTGACATACCATATACATCATGTAATCTAGTTAAGGGTGCGATCACCTCAGTTTTCAACGTCTTTTGTTACATTTATATTTGTACCACATATTTTTTTTCTTATTATAGACAAAAACTGTGACTAAATCTTCCTCTTACGAAATTTTTGTATCTTGTAGTTTTTGCATAATGAGTCGTAAACGTCAAAATTTGCACTTTACGGTTTTATGCACGCCACTAAAACCAACTGACATACCAAACCGAAAAAATTCACAGTGTATAACAATATTGCAGGCTATGATCTGACATATACAAAACCCAAAATAAAAAATTTTTGTATTTAATAAAAAAATGCTGAATTTCAAAATGAAAATTTAAAAATTTCAACAGTTTTTTTTTTTAATACAAAACTATATATTTTTGTATTAATATGTGTCAGATCACAGCTATAATGAAAAAGGAAATACGATGGAGTACATTGAAGGGCAGAAGTAGAGTTGAAAGACTGGTCCGGTTGTACAGAATTGTGAATGGAGAGGGAGAATGAAGAGGGTTACATTGTCACATAACTAAGGTGGAGGGGTACAAACAGAGAGAAAGCAACAGCCAGAATATTGAGAGGGTGGGGCGAACGGAGTGAGGTAAGCAGTCTATGCTTGTGAGGTCAGTGAGGGAGTGGAATGTTTAGCAGGATGCTTGGTGACAAAGAAGAGGGTTGGTAGGTTCAGGGATGTTTTGAAGGGGGTTTTCTAGAGACGTGGGAATGTGTGATCTCGCCACCATGCTGCAGCACAATTGCGAGTATTTGTTTATTTTATATCTGCACTGTATTAATCCATACTAAAATTTAATTATCTGAACTGCACTTTAGTAACAATATTAACTTGTACAACACAAAATATAACAGTGAAATTTACATTCCATTTCATACATTATCCAAGTCCTTACATAGTTATGAAATTGTTGGGCAAAACTCATTTAATAAACTGTCTGAATTGCTCAAAATTTACCATTACATATTTTAAAATGATAATGCATTATTGGTTTTCTTGAAAGCCCTTATATCGCCTTGAAAAATTGACAATAAATACATACTATTGTATTGTAGCTAGAAGTTTACGTTTATTTAAATTGTGTTAGCTGCCAACTTAGCTAAACAACAATAAAATTTTATTATTATTATTAAAGATATTGGACAAGTCATGTCAACAAAATACAATTGATTTGAAAACGTTGTACAGTAAAAGAACTACGCCTATACTTCGAGACGAAGAGTGATTGGCAGTGGAGACATGGCTGAGTGAGGAGGGGGTAGACAGTGAATGTAGGCAGGATAAGTTTACCATCTTCAGAAGAGACATGGATGGGCATGAGAGAAATAATAATGGTGTGTTTAAGGGAGGGAGTAAAGGGTTTTGTAGAATGGATTAGTGAAGGTGAAGAGATTATGGAAGTCAAAGTAAGTGGGCGTAGCAGGAATATAACAATACTGGCAGTGTATAGACCATCAGGGCAGGGATGGCAGGCTATTGAGGTGGTCAAGGAAAGAATAGACAGGTTGAGGGATAGGCAGTGGGTTGTCGTAGCAGGTGATCTGAATATGCGAGGTCTTCAATGGAAGGTAGGAGCGGAGGAGACGGGCACTCTGATGCAGAGAATGGTATCACTATTCATTAATGAAGGATTACTGCATGTGGTGAATACTCTGACAAGGAGGAATGAGAAAGGCGAAGGGTCAGTGCTGGATGTTGTATTGGTTATTGGAATGCGTTAGTTACCGGTACCCTAGTGTGGTGGTCACGGAGGTAATTAGTGTTCATGACGTCCCCGTTGTGGCTGGATAAGATCTGGGTGGATCAATTCAAAGAGAGTGTTATTTGGCAGCATAGACATGTTAACTGTAAGTGAGCGGAAAAGTTTGAAAGACGGGCTGGAGAAATTAGTGTAGACAATTTGTGGGCAGGATTTAAAATAATATGCAGCATGCTAGAAAAATTTGTCCCCCAGAAATGTTATAGGGCAAACTGCGATCTGCCATACTATTTGAAAGAAACTGTAAGGTTGAAGAGGAAAGCAGGCAGCTAGATGCTAGGTGGAGACAAAACGAAATGCAAGGGACCATGGAATTCATGAAACAGGAAGGGAGCTGGAAAAGTAAGATCAAACAGGCAAGGAATAGGTAGCCTATTTGGAGAGTATGATGGAGGAAGGGGACGGGGAAAATTATTTAGGTATTTTAGAAAGTTGAGAGGCGGAGAGGATTCCCACTTTGAAAGGAACGGACGGAAGGTCAAATATCTGGAGGTGTTGTTTGGTAGGTTGCTGGAGGAGAGTAGGTTACCGCAAAGATAGGGGGAGGCGTTAGTGGTCCCAGTATATAAGCAGGATGAGGATACAGACAATCCTAGTAGTTACAGGGATTAATCTATATGAAGTCATCAAATTTAAAACAAATTTGATGCAGCACCATTTTTGATTTGGATAAACAAAACTATCATATATTACCACATCCCCTAGGTGAAAGAAAAACATTAATTTAGAATTTTATATACAAGTGAATAATGGCAGCCATTTTTCATACACACTGCGAGTAAATTTCACACGTTTCAGAGGTTTACGCAACTAGCTATAACTGTTTTTGGCAATCACATAGTGTGGAGTACTTAGTGTAATTTGAAAGCTTACATAGGATACTATAACATACTTCATTTACAATGTAAAAAAAGTTTCACATTTTCAAAATGGCTGCCATTTGCTTTCAGCATTCTGTCAGCTGTTTTACCCCACTTTAACTCACATCATGCTTCACCAAAGTTACATTTAGAGAGCTGCTCTTTTGTGTGCTTAAAAGAGATTACATGTAGGGCAGTAATTAGCATCAAACTTACCTGGGTTAAAGACTTACCTCTTAGAAAATAATTGTCTCGAACTTTAGGAAGAATAAAAATGTGCTGTTTTCAGAGCCAAAAAAAAGTTACGTGGGGAAACAACTTTGCAGGAGGATATTAATACGCTGTGGTCTTGAACAGAGGAGAACAGAATGAAGATAAATGTTCGTAAGTAAAACTAAGTTGGTGAAGTTTACTAGGAAGAGAGTGGTGAGTAGAGGTATACAGATGGGATGGGCAGGAGATAGAGGAAGCCAAAGAATAGGCTATAAGTCTCTAGGGGTTGTGACACAGGCTGACCTAAGGCGGACAAAGTAATTAAGAATGGCTTAGGACTACTCAGGAGGTACTTGAAGGATAAGGGGAAAGGCATATTGCACAATGGTTCGTCCAATACTGGAACATACTGCTGCAGAGTGGGATCTGTATGTGGAGATGCAAGAGCTGGAGAAAGTGCAGAGAAGGGCGACGAGATGGGTGATGAATAGGCACGCAGGATCAGGAGGAAAGTGCCTAGCATGATGAAGGAATTGGGATGGAAATAGGTGAAGGACAGGAGGTGAATGTAAATACTGGTCAGGTTGTCTAAGGTAAGGAATAGGGAGGGAGGGTGTGGCGATTTTGGCTGCAAATTTAGGGAACTTCTTACAAGGGAAAAAGTACCAACCGTGGGAAGATTCAGAGGGTGTGGAGGAGAACGGATTGGGATAGACTGTCAATACTGACGAGGACAGTGGGAGTGGAATGCACTGTGGGAGGAGTTGGTGACTGTGAAGGGGTTTGGAAGGTTCAGAAAGACTGGAGGATTGGTGTTGCAGGGATGGGGGAAAATCTGCTCGCCACTGGGAGTTTGCCAATTGCGAGTGTACAAACTTATTATTATTATTATTTAACACATTCTGTATACAGTTAATTCAAGCGGTGTAAAAAAAATTAACACAAAAAATGACTAACCATTAGAGACTCGAACTCCTTCATCAACTCATTGGTTTTTACTTCTAACTCTTCATTAATTTTGCGGTAATTTTCCTCTTTCAAAAGAAAATTACTCTCCATGTTATAGTCTTCCTAACAGTGGAGAAACAAAGATGTAATAATTAACAGCTATCAGCAAATACTTTCAGTACAAAAGCCAATCTTTTATCGGCGATTTGAACATTCGCTGACTTGCCATTCTGCGAAAACCTCCCTCCTTGTTCTGTGACCACAAAATCAATGAAAAAAAAAACACGATACGGTATATAACAATCTAAATCTACTTGATACATAAAACGTGTAATAATTTTTTGTCAGAAATCTACGAGGCACAAAATTTTGACGAAAACGTCTACATATACAATACACAGTATGGAGGAAAATGCTGGCGAACAAACATAACAAACCAAAACTTTACTAACAACGTTTGTAAGGCAGCAAGAATAAAAAAGAACATGCACTTACTGGAACAATATGTTTTTTTTTCCTTATTTCCAAATTTTTAACAAAACCAGTTGATAACTGGACGGACGCACACTAAAGCTGGGGTAAACCAACGGTAGGAAGAATAAATATGTACTATAATGATATAAATTTTCATAAGTAGGCCTAAATTTATTATTTTATGTACGTGTGTGTGAGTGTGGGTGTGTGTATATATATATATATATATACACATATAAATCACACATATAAAATATATATATATATATATATATATATATATATATATATATATATATATATATATATACACATACATACATATCTCTATATACATATAAATACACACATATAATATATACATATACATATACATACATATAAAGGTCATTATCACATATTAATAAAAAAGTAATAAATTTACAATAAAACGAAAAAAACATAGTAGGAAAAGCATTACCAAAACTTTTCTCCTGGATATAATATGCATGTTATGGAAAAGGGCTGCATACTAATTTTCGAAGCCATAAGTTTCAAAACGAAAGGAATTGTTTCCAAACAAGATATCGATATAAAATTTTAAACCATTTGTAGACTAACATATACCATTAGCAGTTAACTGCAGACGGGCGACAGTTTTTTACAGGAAATTTTTTTTCAATTATTCTTGAATATGATGAAAACTACCTTCAAATCTCAAATTAATTATAGCAAAACTTTACATCATTTCGAACTGAAATCAGCTCTATATATAGTTGGGACACTGCTTAATCGAACCATATTTTTTTATTTGCAGAAATATGAAAAAAATATGCATTAACATTCCGTCTACAAAACCGATGCGCAGGAATTTCAATATTGGAAGTACAATTATAACTGCGATATTCAAAATTTAATTTCCCCAAAACTATGTATTGTTGCCGTAAGTGACTATGCTAACCAAACTTATACACATACGTGCTTCTGAAATTGACCACTTTTAACATCCAGTAAGTCGTCACTTCTATAGGCCGTCCACATTTGGTGTGACATAAAACGCACATATTTGAAGCCACATATTTCATAAACAATGTAATGTTTCCAAATAAGATATAGCAATATTAGTAAAGTGTTATGTTGACAAACATATCCCACATTCAGTTAATCTCCAGAGGTCGTCAGATTTTTTACAGGAATTTTTTGAATTATCCTCGAACAAGACAAAATTACATTGAAAAAAAAAAAAACAATATATCAAGCCATATATATCATAAATAACATATTGTTTTCAAACAAGATATTTAAATATTAGTAAACTGTTATGTTCACTAACATATCACACTATCAGTTAATTGCCAGAGGTCGTCAATTTTTTACAGGAGTTTTTTTTAATTATCCTCGAACAAGACAAAAACTACCTTCAGTTCTCTAATTATTTCTAGCAAAACGATACATCATTTCGAACTGAAATCAGCTCTATATAGAGTTGGGACATTGCTTAATCGAACCATATTTTTGTATTTGCATTAATTTAAAAAAAATATGCATTAACATTCCGTCTACAAAACCGATGCGCAGGAATTTCAGTGTTGAAAGTACAATTACAACTGCGATTTTCAAAATTTAACTTCCCCTAAACTGTGTAATGCTGCCATAAGTGACTATGCTTACCAAACTTATACACATACACGTGCTTCTAAAATTGACCACTGTTAACATCCAGTAAGTCGTCACTTCTATAGTCCGTCCACCTTAAATGTGACATAAAACGCACATTTTTGAAGCAACATAATTAAAAAATAGTGTAATGTTTCCAAATCATATATATAAATATTAGTAAAGTATAATGTTGACAAACATATCCCACTATCAGTTAATCTCTAGAGGTCGTCAGTTTTTTACAGGAATTTTTTGAATTATCCTTGAACAAGACAAAACTACATTGTCAAAAAACCAATATATGAAGCCATATATTTCAAAAACAACGTATTGTTTCCAAACAAGATATTTAAATATTAGTAAACGGTTATGTTCACTAACATATCACACTATCAGTTAATTTCCAGAGGTCGTCAAATTTTTACAGGAATTTTTTTAAATTATCCTCGAACTAGACAAAAACTACCTTCAGTTCTCTAATTAATTCTAGCAAAACGATACATCATTTCGAACTGAAATCAGCTCTATATAGAGTTGGGACACTGCTTAATCGAGCCGTATTTTTGTATTTGCAGAAATATGAAAAAAATATTCATTAACATTCCGTCTGCAAAACCGATGCGCAGGAATTTTAGTATTGGAAGTACAATTAAAACTGCGATTTTCAAAATTTAATTTCCCTAAAACTATGTATTGTTGCCGTAAGTGACTATGCTAACCAAACTTATACACATACGTGCTTCTGAAATTGACCACTGTTAACATCCAATAAGTCGTCACATCTATAGGCCGTCCACCTTAAGTGTGACATAATACGCACATTTTTGAAGCCACATATTTCATAAACAATGTAATGTTTCCAAATCAGACATATAACAATTAGTAAAGTGTTATGTTGACAAACATATCCTACTATCAGTTAATCTCCAGAGGTCGTCAGTATTTTACAGGAATTTTTTGAATTATCCTCAAACAAGACAAAATTACATTGCGAAAAAACCAATATATGAAGCCATATATTTCAAAAACGACATATTGTTTCCAAACAAGATATTTAAATATTAGTAAACTGTTATGTTCACTAACATATCACACTATCAGTTAATTGCCAGAGGTCGTCAATTTTTTACAGGAATTTTTTTAAGTTATCCTCGAACTAGACAAAAACTACCTTCAGTTCTCTAATTAATTCTAGCAAAACGATACATCATTTCGAACTGAAATCAGCTGTATATAGAGTTGGGACACTGCTTAATCGAGCCGTATTTTTGTATTTGCAGAAATATGAAAAAAATATTCATTAACATTCCGTCTACAAAACCAATGCGCAGGAATGTCAGTGTTGGAAGTACAATTACAACTGCGATTTTCAAAATTTAGTTTCCCCAAAACTATGTATTGTTGCCGTATGTGACTATGCTAACCAGACTTATACACATACGTGCTTCTGAAATTGACCACTGGTAACATCCTGTAAGTCGTCACTTCTATAATCCGTCCACCTTATATGTGACATAAATGGCACATTTTTGAAGCCACATATTTAAAAAATAGTTTAATGTTTCCAAATCAGACATATAAATATTAGTAAAGTATAATGTTGACAAACATATCCCACTATCAGTTAATCGCCAGAGGTCGTCAGTTTTTTACAGGAATTTTTTGAATTATCCTTGAACAAGACAAAACTACATTGTCAAAAAACCAATATATGAAGCCATATATTTCAAAAACAACGTATTGTTTCCAAACAAGATATTTAAATATTAGTAAACTGTTATGTTCACTAACATAACACACTATCAGTTAATTGCCAGAGGTCGTCAATTTTTTACAGGAATTTTTTTAAATTATCCTCGAACTAGACAAAAACTACCTTCAGTTCTCTAATTAATTCTAGCAAAACGATACATCATTTCGAACTGAAATCAGCTCTATATAGAGTTGGGACACTGCTTAATCGAGCCGTATTTTTGTATTTACAGAAATATGAAAAAAATATTCATTAACATTCCGTCTACAAAACCGATGCGCAGGAATTTCAGTGTTGGAAGTACAATTACAACTGCGATTTTCAAAATTTAATTTCCCCAAAACTATGTATTGTTGCCGTATGTGACTACGCTAACCAAACTTATACACATACGTGCTTCTGAAATTGACCACTGGTAACATCCAGTAAGTCGTCTCTTCTATAGTCCGTCCACCTTATATGTGACATAAATGGCACATTTTTGAAGCCACATATTTAAAAAATAGTGTAATGTTTCCAAATCAGATATATATATATATATATTAGTAAAGTATAATGTTGACAAACATATCCCACTATCAGTTAATCTACAGAGGTCGTCAGTATTTTGCAGGAATTTTTTGAATTATCCTCGAACAAGACAAAACTACACTGCCAAAAAACCAATATATGAAGCCATATATTTCAAAAACAACATATTGTTTCCAAACAAGATATTTAAATATTAGTAAACGGTTATGTTCACTAACATATCACACTATCAGTTAATTGCCAGAGGTCGTCAGTTTTTTACAGGAATTTTTTTAAATTATCCTCGAACTAGACAAAAACTACCTTCAGTTCTCTAATTAATTCTAGCAAAACGATACATCATTTCGAACAGAAATCAGCTCTATATAGAGTTGGGACACTGCTTAATCGAGCCGTATTTTTGTATTTGCAGAAATATGAAAAAAATATTCATTAACATTCCGTCTACAAAACCGATGCGCAGGAATTTCAGTATTGGAAGTACAATTATAACTGCGATTTTCAAAATTTAATTTCCCCAAAACTATGTATTGTTGCCGTAAGTGACTATGCTAACCAAACTTATACACATACGTGCTTCTGAAATTGACCACTGTTAACATCCAATAAGTCGTCACATCTATAGGCCGTCCACCTTAAGTGTAACATAATACGCACATTTTTGAAGCCACATATTTCATAAACAATGTAATGTTTCCAAATCAGACATATAACAATTAGTAAAGTGTTATGTTGACAAACATATCCTACTATCTGTTAATCTCCAGAGGTCGTCAGTATTTTACAAGAATTTTTTGAATTATCCTCAAACAAGACAAAACTACATTGCCAAAAAACCAATATATGAAGCCATATATTTCAAAAACAACATATTGTTTCCAAACAAGATATTTAAATATTAGTAAACGGTTATGTTCACTAACAAATCACACTATCAGTTAATTGCCAGAGGTCATCAATTTTTTACAGGAATTTTTTTAAATTATCCTCGAACTAGACAAAAACTACCTTCAGTTCTCTAATTAATTCTAGCAAAACGATACATCATTTCGAACTGAAATCAGCTCTATATACAGTTGGGACACTGCGTAATCGAGCCGTATTTTTGTATTTGCAGAAATATGAAAAAAATATTCATTAACATTCCGTCTACAAAACCGATGCGCAGGAATTTCAGTGTTGGAAGTACAATTACAACTGCGATTTTCAAAATTTAATTTCTCCAAAACTGTGTAATGTTGCCGTAAGTGACTATGCCTACCATACTTATACACATACGTGCTTCTGAAATTGACCTCTGTTAACATCCAGTAAGTCGTCACTTCTATAGTCCGTCCACCTCAAATGTGACCTAAAACGCACATTTTTGAAGCAACATATTTAAAAAATAGTGTAATGTTTCCAAATCAGATATATAAATATTAGTAATGTATTATGTTGACAAACATACTCCTTTTTCAGTTAATTGCCAGAGGTCGTCAGTTTTTTTACAGGAATTGTTGGATTTGTCCTCGAAAATTAAAAAATTACCATATATTCTCTCATTATTCATAGCGAAACTAAATATTAGATTAAATTTAATCAACCGTGTATAGAGTCGGAACATTGCTTAGCCGAAAACAGTTTTTGAGTTTGTAATTTGTAAAACTTGAGTAGTGTGAATTAATTTTATTGATTAGTGTATCAGAACATAAATGAAAGCGCTGCCAAAAAACTGGCTTTCAAGCTCTACAATGCAATTTGTTTTATAATTTTATCAGGATGATGTGAAGTGATAAAAAAATTAATTGTTGCTCACGTTAACAATTGAGTACTTGAGCATCTGAACTTATGTTTATTTAATAATTTAAATTTTTTGTATTAATTATTACAGTTAAAATATGAAATTGGTTGAAAAGAAAAAAAAAATTAAGGACATTTATAGTGCTGAAGTTATTGTGAGAAGATTATATGAGCCCATATCGTAAAAATCAGCATGGCTTAAGCTAAACCAGAGAAGAACAACTTATGTCTTTTTTTTTTTTTTTTTTTTTTTTTTTTTTTTTTTTTTTTTTTTTTTTTTTTTTTTTTTTTTTGTTTCATATGTTACAATTGACCTCAACGTCATTACCTTCGGTGTCGTTTTTCATTTCTAAATGATCACCACCCAGTAAAGACGTGATTCAAAAATTATTACAGATTATTTATACCCCTTAGTAGAACAAAATTTCATGAATTTCCTTCACTACTTCCGTTTCGAAAATTTGGAATAGTTTGCATCTTAAAAACAGAAACATAACTACTTGTAACTTATTTTTAAAAAATTCAATCAATATTACTTCAGTCTTCCCAGTGACTGATAATTGTGAGGCTGTATTATTGAGACACTGCATTAGTGTTTTAAAGTGCGAGTGTGTATTTGTGCGTATATGAATAATGTTTTCCTCTTTCTTTCTTATATATATATATATATATATATATATATATATATATATATATATATATATATATATATATATATAAAGAGAACACTGACTGACTGACTGACTGACATATCAAAGCCCCAAACCACTGAACCTAAAAACGTGAAATTGTTTGTGTGGGTTCCCCTCAGTTCGTAGGCGAGCACTATGAAAGTTTTTTTTTTAATTCGACCTCTAAGGACGTGAAAAGGAGTGAAATGTGTTTCCGAAGAAACGTTAATAAAGCTAAAACCCGACGGTCTATCATCGTGATTTTTACTTTAATAGGAGACACTTAAAAATGTATGTTAGCGAATGTTAAGATTATTCGGAATTCAACGTTTACGTATAGAGGGTTGGTATTTCACTTCAAAATGTTGCTTACGTAAATACCCAATAAGTAGTTTTGGGATTATTTGAAATTAGACCTCCAAACAGTAAAAACGGGCAAAATGTGTTTTTTATGTATCGTCTCTATCACTGAAACACAGTTGAATATCTTCGTAATTTTTACTTCAATTGGTTACGTTTACAAATTTCTATGACCAGGACTTCAAGATGTTTCGAAATTATTTAATTAAGGGGGTAAAAATACATAAAATATGTTTCCGAAGATTCCTCCATAGCTATCGAACCAATCGAGATATCGAATTGCTCTTTGCTTTATAGTGATACTTTTGTATGTATACCAAATACCATTAAATTAATTTTTTCCAATTTATGCCCCAAAGAGGTTAAAAAAAGAAAAATATGTTTTCGGTTCACAATATATGTATCTCATTGATTTTTATATAGCGTCGTGATCTTTGTTTAAGACTGATTGATGCTTACTCAAATACCTGAATAGCTATTTCAGTAATTTTCGGAATTCTTCACCTAAGGAGGTGAAAAGGGGTGACAAGTGATTAAATGTGTTTTTAATTAATCATCGATATATCTTGAGCTCAGCGGGCTATTGTCGTGTTTTTTACGTTCAAGAGACTCCAGTAAAATAGTCTAAAATTGTGATTCAAGAGTTTTTCGAATTTCAGTCTCTTAGGAAGTGAAAACACCTGGAATGTATTTTAGATAAATCTTTGACATATATCGAACTCATCGAGATATTCAGTATATTTTTCCTTATTTATTTATTTAATGCCCTTATTTAAATTGCGAAGTTAAGGCATTTAACCTTCTCTTACACTTAACCATTATTATACAAATACAGAAATACATAATAAAATATCTTACAATATAAAAAGTAAACAAATAGTAATTAATAACATTGCATACAAAATATAATTTGTGTGTGGAAAACGATAGCACATAAGACATTTCAATAAAAAAAAATTAAAATAGTATTAAGTAATGCGATACGTCGTACCAAATTATGGAGAAGTAAACCTAATACTTATGTCGACAAATGACAGGCAAGTGGCCACAAAATGATTTTAAGATTTTTCAAAATTCAAGCTCCAATTCCTAGTGTTGTACAGGGGTTCTATGAGGTTTTTAATAAACGATCCATTCTGATTCGACTGAACGAGCTATCGTCCTGATTTTCACTTCACTTGGCTACTTAAACAAATATTTAGGGTGTGAAATTATTATTTTTCGAAATTCAACACCTAAAGGATGAAAAGGAATAAAATTTACCTTTTATCAGCCGTACATACTTATCTAAACAGTAGAGATATTGAGGTTGTGGTGTTCCCGTCAGAATGATGCTTACAGTGGTATCTAGATCCAAGTTATGTAAGTTTCTTATTTTATGAGTTAACTTAATTATTAAGAAGAAAACTTAGTAAATTTCAAGGCAGACGATCCAAAAAGCAAGTACGACCAACGAGAAATAAATTATACCGGAGTGTTATTCTACAGTTCTATCGAGACGTGTTTTTGTACGACCTCTATGACTCTAGGAATTTTAATAATATAATTTTTAATTAGTTTTCATGAATAATTTCGACGATACGTGGCACAGCTTTTTGTAGCCCCGGTCTATTGTTCGGGAGATTCTGGGCTCAAATTCCGTTAAAGGCTATGCTAACGTGCAATTTTGACACACAAGAACAGAAATGCAGATGAAATTAGTGCAATTTGGATAAAGTCATTCAAAAGTGGTAAAAATGGACTATGCAGTCCACTCTCTACTGAAGTTCCTCGACAGCATCTGCTCACATGTACCATCTCACTAACCTCAAGGTTTAGGCTCCAAATACGTTTATATTTCTGCGAAACTTTATCCCGCCAAAACTGCCTAATGGCACTTAACTTCAAGAAGATTTTGAAAAACAAGTAAGTTACTGAGGGCACCATCACCAACGGTTGTGCTCGAGGGAAATATGTCTTAATGCAACGTTAATTGCGTATTTCATTCGATTGCACTAATATATTTAGGAGTCTGTAAATACCCCAGAATATCAACTTTGCTGTGACTATAAATAAGGCTCAGGCGAACTCGCTGTTAGTGGCAGCAACAAACTTAAGAATGCTTTTTGCGTGGACAGCTATAGCTACTTATCCTGCTGCAAAATTAACTCAACTAGATGACTGAACTACCTTCTCTGGTATACAAATACGTTTTTCATTTAAAGAAAATCTTATCTGCTGTGAGTAACACACGCGAGCAAAGCGGCGGGTGCACTGCTAGTTATTATATGTATTTGCAACTCTTTTTTGATAATTATGGTACCTGTGCAATATTTTCGCTATAAGTTTGTACATTATAGCTGTATGTAGTTACATAATTTGTCATTATTTAATTAAAACTTCAATTTTAAATTAATTGTAATTTGTAATAACGGCTCATATTTGATGTAAAGGAAATGTGTAGTTTTGTGGGTTCAATGCAAGAAAAGGGCTCCATGCATTAACTGACCCAAGACTAGTCATTCTACTAGTCTTGAGTGTGAACTCTCCCAGCCAACCACTGCCTGCCGAAAATTGAGACCCCCTTGGGTGGGTGGGCAGGCAACATCTGGCTTTTTGTTGGCGTCGCAGCCTCCATGCTGGGTGGTAGATTTATGACCTGTCGACCCTTCCTGCATTTCCAGCACCGAGCCGCCCTGGAGTCGCGCAGTTCAGTTGCCTTCATTGTTTACGTATACTCCACCGTAACTGCTTCGTTGTGTAGTTTCAATGTTGTGATCATTTCATATGTTGTAAATCATTAATTTTACTTACAACATTTGTTTCTGGGAACATAAAAAAAAAAAAAAAAAAAGCGAAATCTGATCTACATCTTTCATTAACATGGGTGTTCAAAGTTCAATGGATATCTCGCAGTGATATTTAATTATTAATTTTGCGGCTTTCAGGCGCAGTTAAGGCATGTTTGTCTTGTCTTCCACTAGACCAATTACATCTGTTTACTGTTTTATAAACATAACCATGCATTACAAATTAAAATTATTAAAATACATATACACTTAAAACTAATGAGAACAAAAAACACAAGTTATCCCTAAGTACAATACACAATATGTCTGAAATAGTGGGGGTAATAACTGAAACTGAACAGGTTAACCGACAAGTGAGAAAGGTTTACATACGGTAAAAAGATCAGGGGAAGATAAGGAGGTGGAGGACGGGATCACATTAACACAGTTATATGCATATTAACAAGTGCAACGTGAACCGTACATTTCTTTCCATTTCCACCTATTTAATCGCAAAACAAAATTTCGAATATAATTAGGTCGCTTAGTTTCAACTTAGCGTGAAAAATACTATGAATCGCTAC
>PNEQ01004509.1:0-34593 GCA_003012365.1 Medauroidea extradentata | reverse complement strand
TTGTTTACCAACTGGGGTAGTGTTTGTTGTTTGCTGTTGGAGACTATATTTGTGTTGGATGTGGAAGGACCTGCCTGCATTAGATCGACATCACTACTGTCTGATGAAGTTCCATCTTCATTTTTTCTTTTTCTGGCAATAACAATTTCTGCAGCATGCAATTTTAGATGTTTGCGCAAAGCACTTGTAGTGTTGGATTATCCACCACGAGATATTTTGCGCTTGCAAAATCTACAAATCGCTTTTGATGGCGAGTTTGCATCCAAACTAAAATAGTTCCAAACGTCCGACATTATTGCAAACGATCACAAAAATCACTTCATGTGCACATATGTTACACGAAATTCACGTGCGACAACAAATATTCACGTTTATGTGTATACTTAAAAAGTCATTGTGCGAAACTCGGAAACGTAAAAAAGATTGCAGAGGTTAGAATATAAACAGCTCTGCTGTTCACGGCCGCCACGAATAACAACAAACGGGAGAGAAAAAAAAAAGCATCGCGGTAAATAATCGGGAAATAAAAAGATAATGATTAATGACTCGTCCTTTTAGCTATGTGTCTACATGCTGTATTCAAAACTAACTGAATATTTTTACTTTTTTGTGTTTATTCCCAACTGAATACGACATCATTTTGAAAACGAATACCTACTGCTGCTAATTAAATTTGGTCATCCTAAAGTAAGGTTGGCTCCAATGAAATAAATAATAAAATGGCCGACGTAAACTTTCCACTCGCGAAACGTATTGAATAATTGTGCGTGTTTACATGATGATTCAATCTGGAATGAGTATGGTACAATTACAAATTTTAGTGTAACGTTTTGAAGTTTAGTTTACGTGAGCGTATTCGTCACTGCAAATGTATTCAATTAGAATACAGAAATCGATCGGACGGCCGACAACATGCGACCTTGTGCCGCTAGCCGCCATGACTGTGCTGCCTTGTGCTGTGATTGTGAAGAAAGTCTATTTTCGTTAAGTTTGACGTGTAGGCCTACAATATTAAGTTAACAGGTTGAAGAAACTAAGAAAGCAGCACGGAAAAATATCGCAACAGTTAAATAAATTCAACTATTTATTAAACTAAACCTAATTTTTAATTTAAGTTGACATGGCCGTCCAAATGTTTTCTACTACGGTACCATTTTATCTCTCCACTGCTTAAGTGGTGAACACAATTAATTTCTCGTAACATATTTTTGCAAAGATTTATAACTTACTATTAGAAAGAAACAAGGGCAAGTGCTTTAGAAATCATGTTAACCTAAAATAGGCTTGTCGATAATTTACTTAAATCCTACACGAATCCTCACTCGAATCCTCGAATCTTCGAATCCCTTGGATTCGAGGGATTCGACGAATCTTAGATTCGACGGACCCATCCCTAATATTTTATCATAATTGACTCTGATTTATTTTATTGCAACTTTCTTTGCTCTATCTTATAGCTACTGAGGTCTTGCAAACAAATTTTTATCAATCTTATTGCCATTTTATTTGCATATTTTATAAGAAATTTGTAATATTTGCTGTGAAGCAGGAGGGTGAAGGAAGGAGAGACTACCACATACTTTTCATAAATATCGATGTTGCATGCATGGTGTAACTTGGCAGACGTGCGCACGTTAACATGACATATGCACACTTCAAATATGTTGCAGCTGAAGCTATTATTATTAATGTGATTAATTTATAAAATCACTTTTTCATCGTTTCTTAACTTTATTGTAATGATACACTGTAAAAAAAACTGGTTTATTGCTATAATTCTGACAAATATTTTTAATTTATACTATCAATATCATTATTGCATTCACAAATAAGCTAAAATTTCACATACTTTTTTGAATTATTATGCTCACAACAGACACACACACACACACGTACATTTATTGGTACATTGTAAAAATTTTTATATATATTTTTTGCTATTTTTATAATTACACTAGACCCCCGATTTTACGAACCCTGGATTTAACGAAGGTAGCGATTCTACGAATACAATCTCAGGAACCCTCAAAAAATAACAAAATTAAATGGCAAAAAAAATTGTAAGGAATTACGTTGACAATGAATAAAACATACTGTATCTAATTCACTGCATTAAAATATGAATTGTAGAGTTGCAGTTATTACTTGGTAAGTCACAATATTAAAAATAAAACAAAAATAGCGAAAATCTGTTAAAAAATGTGGCAGTGACAGTTTGAAAATCGCGCGGCGGCGGCGCCTGTGCCAAGCCGGCCGGCCTGTCTCCAACTACGACGTATTAGGATCTATATTGAGGTCGTACTATAGACACAAAGTTCCAGCGCATGCGCATATGCTCATTTAACTATAGTACAGCCTCCTTCTAGGCTGTTTCACGACGTCTTTTATAGCTCTCGTCTCGCGCCGATTAAGTTTACTTTTTTACACGAACCCTATAAATAATAGCGTGATATTTTCTTTTATTGCGTTAACATCATACGTACTTAAAACAATTAACTTGGCGGATAATTTGCATGTCGGCTTTATCGACCAACCCCATGTTTTTTTTGTACTCCATTACTGACAGACACTTCAACATATTTTCCCTTGATGTGCAATCCTTTTTACCTCTGTTTCTGTAGTACTGGCGGGGGAAATATTTGTGGTACCGATGTCATTTCTGTCTGAATCAGAATCACCGATCAAATTGTCATTGTCACTCGCTGATTCCCATTTGAAAATAATTTCACTAAGTTCTTTTTCAGAAAGAGCTTCTCTGAGAAAAGGTTTCATTTTTATTATATGGTTTGCATAAAATATCATCAAATCATACTATACAAAATGCAACATTCTTTCATTCGCAAAAAAAAAAAAAAATCACGCACACCGTACAGCTGCACAAACAAGTAATGTTTATTTTTCCGCAACATGCGTTATTTAGCGCAATTCTTTTGTCCAAGAAAAGACAAAATAATTGATTACAACATATCGCAAAGTGATACAGAGTGTGGCTTAAAATTGTGATTTGTAAAAAAAAAATATGTGTTTTAACCTTAAATAAAACCTAACTGTGACTGCCACGACACCTATTGATTGAAAGGCGAATCCAAGTGGATAATTGGCGTAGTATCAATCTTCATGAATGTGTAATATAACCCCAAACAGTTTAAATAACGAAAGCTAGATAGCTGCACATGCCAAAGGCTCTCAAACGTAAATATACGACGATACTACTTTGAGACACTTCAAAAACGTATATTTACTTGCATACTCTTGTGTACCACTATAAGTTTGCTCGTAAATATATGTTCATACTCCTCAAAGGGTTAATTGTAATTGCATTTTACATGAATTTGTTACCTAACAAAAATTTATTTTGTATTTTGTGACGGTTCTATCATTCTTGTCATTAGATCTGGTGTCGTTATATAAAGATTCTACTGAATATAATATGCGCGAGTATTGCCGGCACATTGTTCTCAGATACACGCTACACGTCACCAAGCTCCGGCTCTAACACGTTCGCTCGTCTTCTCTTCTGCTACATGACACAACCGTAAAACGTCCAACATGGCTGTATCACACACGCAGCTGCAATGCAACACTTTGCATGTAACACAGCATGAACACAGAATGTTCACTGGTTTCTTTATCCACCATACATGACTGGTCATCTTAATAATGCAGAAATAAAACGAGAAACCAAAATTTTCAAGTGCTGTCATGCTTACCTGTTTCTGATCATTTAGTTGCTTCAAGAGCGGACAGGAATAGCCAATGTCTGTAAGCTGCGAAGTTGGGTGGAACTGTTCCTCGACCTTCCGTATGCCCTTTATCACCTTCTCCCTCTGGTCATACGCAAATGAACTTCTTACCACGACATCGTTCAAGTTGAGGCCCTTCAAAAACAAAGCATGCACTTCAGTTTTATTGCATTGGTAGAAAAATTACATTCAATGAGTTCTAGCATTGCACTAAATTAAGTTTCACATCAACATAAGATTCTTATGGAATGCTAGATCACCCAAAATAAAAAATTTCAAAACAATATTATCATTTATGAGTTCTGTGCACTTTCCCACACCAACTACAGTGAAATCATGTTGACAATTATCCACTAAGAAGTTTTCCTGCAAAATAACAGTAGTAATGTTGCATGGTACCTATTTATAAATATCACTTAATGCTTTTAAGATGTTTTACCTGAATAGTTAGACTACATTTTTCAATCACTACAGAAATGTTTACGATAGTTTCATTGTACTATTTTTAATGGGTGTTTACCTATTCAGGTAGTAGTCATTATATCAATTGAAAGCAGTGGTTATAAAGGATGATGCGAGTAATGTGGAAACAGAAGAAGAACCTGGAAAAATGGAAGAGGGGGTAATACAGTTTTTAAAAAAGGCCAGTAGACAAGAGTGTAGAGCAACAATGTGTCACTGGGCAAAAATATATTTAAAAATAATAGAAAATATATAAGAAAAAGAGAGGAAGAGAGAGAGAAATGGAGAATGGAAGGTAAGTGGAGAAAGGAAGAGAAGTGGAGAAAGGAAGAGAAGTGGAGAAAGGAAGAGAAGTGGAGAAAGGAAGAGAAGTGGAGAAAGGAAGAGAAGTGGAGAAAGGAAGAGAAGTGGAAAAAGGAAAAGAAGTGGAGAAAGGGAGAGAACTAAAAAAAAGAGAGAAGTGTAGAAAGGGAGAGAAGTGAAGAGAAAATTTAGAGAGAGAAGTGGAGAGAAAGAAGTGGAGAGAGAGAGAAGTGGAGAGAGAGAGAAGTGGAGAGAGAGAGAGAAGTGGAGAGAGAGAGAGAAGTGGAGAGAGAGGGGAAAGCCAGGTGAGGAACGAACAGTAAGGCTTAAGACCAGGGCACTCCACAGTGGACCTGATGTTTGCATCAAGGCAACTACAAAACCATCATTACCAGCATGCGGGGGAGGGGGGAGGGCTCTGATAATGGCATTCCTTGACTTGGAAAAGGTATACGATAGACGTAAAGTGTGGGTAGCCGTAGGAAGAAAATAAGTAGAGAAGGAGGTTGTGGATAGAGTGCAAGAAATGTATCAGAGAAGTGTGAGTTGTGTGACAGTGATTAGAACATAATAATGGGCTGAAACAATGAAGTACTCAACTATCCCTACTGTTCATAGCATTGACAAATGAGGTGATGGAAGAAATGGAGGAAATAATTGGTAAGAAAAAGATGAACGCTATTATGTTTGCTAAAAATATTATGGTATCGGGAAATAAGAAATACAGGTGCAGCTGGATTCACGGAAAGAAATCATAAAACAGTACACAATAAGGTTTAGTGTGAAATAATGAGAACATCAAGAAGAAATAAGGGAATAGATATGGAAGTAAAACTGGCAGGAGAATAACTAAACAAAGTGAGAAATGTTAAATACTAGGGAATGTAATAGATGAAAATGGAGGGAAGAGAAAAGAAATAAGTGAACAGGTGAGGCAAGCAGAAATATTCGTGAAACATGAAATGTGTCTGGTATGGAAAAGGATGTCTCACAGAAGAGCAAGGAAGTGATATATTATGAAAGCTTACTGACGTATGTTGCTGAAACATGGGTAATGAAGACGAGAGATATACGGTACACAAGCTGCAGGCAAGTGAAATTACATTTCTGAGGAGTTGGATAGGAGCAATTAAAATAGAGAGAATATGAAATGAGAAAATTAGGAAGATACAGAATGACGAATCTTAGCAAGTAGGGATACAGACGAGCAGGTTGACGTGGTTGGACACATTCTGAGAATGGAAGACGAGAGGTTACCAAATAGAATGTATGAGTTGCAGACTAGAAAGAAGAGAACACAGGGAAGGCCGAGGGATAGATGGTTACAGGCAGTGGAAGCGTGTGTGCAAGGGAGAGGGAAGACCGAAACAGAGAGCAGGTGGAGAAGTAGATGGAGAAATTGTGTCACTGGCAGATGGGGCCAGAGGCTGCCAGCTGTCGTTGATGACTGTGATGCAGAGGTGTAGATAATTTCTCTTCTCTGAGTGGTTCATCACACTTGCAAGTATACTATGTCTAAGACTACTTACGTCAGACATAAGTAAGCAGTACATTTACAAGCACTGTTTAAGGGATTTTAAAATGAATTTTAAATTCAAGATATACTGTGGTAGTGTACATAATAAGCAAATTATCCAAAAATGCCAAATAAGTACTGAAACTATTTTGACCTAGACACTTTTTTTACTAGCCTGTCCTGGTGTATTCCGTAAGTAAGTGTCATTTCTTAAGGACTGACCTACCTCGCAGCTCTAACAGGAGTAAAGATGGGGCTGCAAGGCCCAATGTTTTAATTATATCAGGTTGGGTTCACCACAGTAACTTTTTATCATTTCGCTTGCATACAAAAATTATTTTCTGCATTCATAAAAGGAAAACATTGCTAAAGAAAATGCAGAAAAAAATTTACGGACAGACATTTCTTTTTCCTGGTTTTTTTTTTTTTAAATGTACTTATTTGCTTACAATTTTTAAGGATATTGTAAAGGGTCTATAAGATCCTCAAGAAATATTGGGCGCACTGAGAAAAAAGTCATAAATATTACATACGTATTTAGGTCCAAAGGTAACTCAACCTACGAATATGATTTAACATGTACCCTGCAATGGTTCCTGCCAGGGCTCTAAGATAAGCACCGACAACACCCTTAAGATTGTTCAAGAGGGTAAAATGTTTACTTTAATATTTGTACCAAATAGCATTAGTTGTGTAGACGATATTTGTGATTACCTTGTCCTCTTATAAAAATTTTTACCTTGCATTGTATTCACACAATGACATGTCAAAGTCAACATTTACACGTTACGAGTCCGTATGCCCCACAAAAACCAATAGACATACTGAAATTACATAATTACACTCAAATTAGACGTCACAGGATAGACGTTAGACATTAAGAAGTAGTAAATAATACTATTTGGAATTTAAAAAAATTTATAATTTTGTGTTTTCATAACTTTTAAGCTCTACCTTGCGACATCTAACCCGAGTGTAAATTATTTCATTTCTGTACGTCCATTAGCTTTCACAAACTCGTGACATGCAAATTTAAATTTTGACATGTTATATTGTGATAACTACAAAAGTTAAATTATTTTTATGCGAAAATAAGCAAGACACAAGTAAAATCTATACAACTTGCAGAATTTATAAAAATGTAAAGATAACATTTTGCCCTATTGAAAAACATCAAGGAAGTTCGCTTGCATAATGGTCAGACTGAGTTGTAATAAGTTATAAAATTTAATACAAGTCTATTAGGAGAATTATTTAAAATATATATTATCAACATACCGTCAAAACAAGATGTATCGTATATTGGGATTACTATTTTTGAACCATTCAACTCAAATTGATACAAAACTAAATCCTGATCCAGCAGTAAACAATGGTTCATACAAACCAGCAACAAAATAACAGGGTCAATGCATATAGCATCATAGTTGCAGCTGCACAATGGAAACAATGCGAGCCAGTTCAGCAGCTTGTGTGTTCAGGAATAATGACTCTAGGTGTGCACATCACAGTAGTTCTTACTGCTTCCTCATGTCTGAGTATATAACGCACATAGCAGCTCCAGGCAGGCAGTTCCCCTAATGTTATTCATCTCCACACTGCACAAACGTTTAACTAGAGGGGGTGAAAATTCACTAAAATATTTGAGACAGTTTAAAATCAGGTGATGATATTTTAAGGGCGCGATCTACCGCAATTTTCGTCATCATTATTTAATTATTTATTTGTACTACTTATTTTTTTTCTTATTTTAGACACAAAATGTGACTAAATTTGGCTTTCATGAAATATTTGTATCTCTCATAGTTTTCGCTTAATGGCTTGTTAAAGTCATATTTTGCATGTTTCCGTTTTAACGACTACACTAAAACCAACTGATATACCAAACTGAAAAAAATCACAGTGGATAAAGACATTGCAGGCTACAATGACATGCTCATAAAATTAAATAATAAAAATTATATGTATTTAAAAAAAAAATTATTGCATTTTTTAATTTTTATTTTCAGTTTCAGCATTTTTTAAAATTCAAATAATTTTTATTCTTTAATTTTATGAGCATTTCATTGTAGCCTGCAATGTCTTTATCCACTGTGATTTTTTTCAGTTTGGTATATCAGTTGGTTTTAGTGTAGGCGTTAAAACGGAAACGTGCAAAATGTGAATTAAACAAACCATTACGCGAAAACTATGAGATAAAAAAATTTCCTAAGAGCCAAATTTAGTTACATTTTGTGCCTAAAATAAGAAAAAAAAAAATCTGGTACCAATAAAAAAATTTTTAAAATGGCGATGAAAATTGCGGAAGAGTGCGCCCTTAAGCAGCATTTACATGACACAAAAAATTTATAAAACTTGCATAAGAAGGTGACCTAAAAGTCTCAAATAAAACTCGTGTGAAAATAACATACATATACATATAAATCAATTTTCTTTGGCATCCTTATTCACATCTTAGTGTCACCCACTAGTTGCGCCTCAACCCTAAACATAGGAATAAACTGCAATTCACAAAATATAATGGTTTGTGCTGCCTCCGAGTTGTCTGTGTATTTTTCACTACTTTTGCAATTTTTTTTTTTTTTTTGTTTGTTGGAACTTGTGTTGCATTCATACATATGTATACCCATGCACACACGCACAAACACAAATTGTTCATTTTACTAAACTTAGTATGTATAGACTCCTTAGCATACTGACTTGACTTTTGTGTACTTCGTTAATCATGTGTTCAAATTAATAATATTGTTTAATTGTCCTAGATGTATGTAAACAATTTCAACTTTCAGGGTTAATTTGCACCCAATTTAAGGAAAGTAGGCTTATCAGTTATGCTGGTAACTTCTTGTTAGTTAAAAGAATAACATAAAATAAAGTTATGTTTCGTAATGTTGTTGCTTGATAATAAACGCAGTACAAACTTTCTCGTAGACTTCTGACGTAAAAAAAATACAATAATTACTGCACAACTATTATTTAATGAATATTTGTGTCAAAAAAATTGTTCATACCATAGATCACCAAAGTTGAAATATATCGTTCAATTTGCTCAAAACAAGTCATGCCAAATGTCAGTTCAAAATATTTGTATGCCAACATATGTGTGGAGATCTTTGAAACTACGCTGCAATGGGACTTCATGAGAATTTATGGGTTTGGGTACATTTTTAATGACCATGCCTAACACAGTAATGGAATCCCAGAGTAGTTCAATCAATTGCAATGACAAGATACAAACCTTTTAAAATTTTTTTATGGACAGAATGACAAAACATCCTGTGAAATTATTTTACAAGGAAAGCAGTGGACAGCACACCCTAATAAACAAGACTGCAACACAAGTTCCAAACAAATAAAAAAAAATTGCAAAAGTAGAAAAAATACACAGACAACTCAGAGGCAGCACAAAACACGTGAACTGCAGTTTATTTGTATGTTTAGGGTTGAGATGCAACTAGTGGGTGACACTGAGATGTGAATAAGGATGCCAAAGAAAGTTGATTTTATGTGTAACCTGCTCAATCACTGGCAGTGTAGCATTTATGATTGGCTGTACTCTTGGCCAATGAGACATCAGCAGTCTTCTGATTGGCTGAACACCTTTGTGTTGGTAGGTGTTCTGCTGAGGCTATAATGTACAAAATTATGAAACTATTATTAGTTAATTTCTACTGATCAAAATTTTTTTTGGAAATAATTTATTTTGGCACATTTTCAATTGTTTTCCTTGCAAAATTATGTAAGTCTATCATATATGATGTTTTGTCAGTCTGTTTCACTTGTATGATGAAAAAAAAAAAATATTTGTGATGTCAGATGAGTGTCTCGTCATTGTGTTTGTCTGAATTTGTCTGGTATCCCAGTTGTGTAATTGGTTTGATTGTCACACATCTTATAATTTTCCAACAAAACTTAGGCGATGGTGTATGTTTAAAAACCCATCCATTCCATGCACATATATTATTTGTAGTACAGCTGTATGTTACATAATATTAGCCAGTGATATCTATGTACCCTACGAGGGGATCAGGTGGTCCAAACCCCTCTCAGAGCCCCGAAAAATGTACTAAATAACTGTGAATTACATCTACTATTTTCCACATTCCACTTATCACCAGCAAAATGGCACGACTGTTTTTGTGGTCCAATAAAGTTTAAGCTATTATAAAAAACTGCAACTTGTTGAACTACACATTTCCTTTAGCATCCATGCCTGTCTGCCGAATCAAGGCTGCAAGACAAACAGTCCAGGCTACGAAATGTGGGTTGAGGGTGGGAGACGGCCAGTTGGTTTCACGACGACAACAAAGTCACCACCCCTTTTGTACTTTGTGACCGATGACCATACCCTCCTTTTCTCACCCTCTCCCATCCTGAAAAACAGCGTCGCTTTCTCCTAGTCTTGACTCCTGAGCTCCTCACAGTTGAACTATTGTTTTAGTTATGTGTGGGTGGCTGGTCAGCTAGTAAGAAAAAGTGAGAAGCATGTGTTCAAATATACAGTATTGTGCATGGATCTGTACAGTAGAAACCTGTAGTAAGTAGCATACTTACTCTACTCTTAATAGGCTATACATGTGTGTGATAAGAATAGAGGGGTGAAGAATAGCGCAAAAAATTTGAATGTTTCCTACGTTAAATGACCTTTCTTCAGCTGTAGACTATCTTTTGTTTGAGAATATGTTTATCCCATTTCACTGGGCCAGCAAGAATCTTTAAAACATTTTAAGTAGATTTTTCAGTACACATAGTATGAAACATTTCGTGTTAACTCTCCTGCCAAATTATCAGAACACTTCTCACCGATATTTATTTACTTACAAGTTTAGCTGTGCCAGGTTGGCCCATAACCCCTAATCGGAAGGTAGGCGGGTTTACGTGCACCTGGTCGGCCGACAACCCATAGGTTAGAAGAGCAAGCGTTCAGGTGTGCCTAATTGGCTTAGAACTCTCGACAAGAAAGAGAGGGGGAATGTCCCTAGACAGCCCGGTGGGAGCTGAATCCTAGAATACCGATTTACTGGAGTCACTACTCCCTTTCATACCATTCAGATGGGGTGAAAGTCCCATTAGGCGGGTGGAGAAACATGTCTGACTGCCGATTTGAGACTTCTGCTACAGCAGGTGTGCCAACTACACCGATTGAAAATACTCCCCATATACAGAACAAAATTGTCCTACTGAATACATTTCCACTGTTGCCATAAAAATAAAAAATGTACAGAATATGTGAACATAAATATAGAATACATTTTTAAATACACAAATATAATATACAATTACGGCATATTTTGCAGTTTGCAGCTTTCTCAAGTCTGTGCACGTGGTTTGCACTACAGTATGTCATAAATACTGTGATGTTTATGGACAGTCTTTGGCCGAGGTTATGAAAGTTTGCACATAAAATATTCATACAATATAATAAAATATACAGACTTGTAAACAACTGAGAAATAACATTTACGTAAGTACATTTAGGTTATAATATCTATGGGCGCCCTTGAGTATTAGCACTCATCACTGGTGACAAGATAGCGGCAACACAGGCTTATGTAAATATATTTGGGAGATGAGTTTTAAATATATAAAAATAGCGACTTGGTTATGTGTAAGACTTATTCAGAAAACGATGAGAAAAAATTTATACACCCAGTAACTAACAAGAGTTTATAAAAACTAATAACAATATAATTTAACAAGTTTTCACTTGCAGTGTACTGGCTATGCTACCTGCATAACATAACACTTGTTGATGGTTCTGAACTATCTCCAAATGTTGGCAACTGTGGCACACGACGGAACCTTCTGGAATTAGTCTGCATGACATCCATGTATTCCTCTGCCTGGTCTCTGTTCAGTTCCCCCTCCCCACTTCCCCTTGCGTGTGCACATAGATTAGAGTAAATATAAGCATACCGTATTTACTCGTGTGCAGTGCGCACTTTCAATCCAAAACAACTGATAAAAATTCAGGGGTGTGCACTATACATGGAAAATAGAAAGAAAAAAATACATAGAAAAAAGGCAGTGGCTGGGAATAGGCAGGGGGGGGGGGAAGGTGGACTTGTAAACTGGTAGGGGCTGTCAAAGAGTGGGAGGCAGAGAGAGAGAATGTTCTCACTGCCTGGTTCCACTATCACTACTCCTCTTCCTTTCCTTTTCTCTCCCCCCCCCCTCTCAACTGCCATAACTGTCACTGCTAAAACCCAAATTTTTCTGTTTAACATCGCAGGAAAGTTAGTGGGTGTGGCGAAAGCAATATGAGAAGTTAATATTGACGTCTCGTGATTAGCTATCTTTCCATGGGGAAATAAAGAAAGAAAAAGGGTGACACTTTGTATTAATAAGACCACTGAACTAATGAGGTTTCACGGTATCTACACAGTACATATGTGAACATATATATATGTTCATGATAGCTTGATTACCAACATGATAGTAGTGCAAGGCAATATGAAGTGACAATTACCATTTCTCTGATCTCAGCAGCGAGTGCTTGGAGCAGTTTAGTGGCAGCTTCAGACTCTGGGAGGCGAGCCACACACTCAAAAAATGCTGCGTAACACTGAGGAGTTGGCCGCAACTTATCTTCATGCATTATCTTGAAGATTTCTCTCACTTTACTCAAGTTGCCCTGCATCAAATAATAAATAACACTGAAATACCTACTCGAAGAAGAGAAAAATTAAAGTAGCAAGAGGAAACATTTCAACAGTTGCACAAGAACATATTTTTGACTTTACTGACACAAGTGATCCTGGATAAAATTAAATTCAAAAAATTAACCTTAAGAAAAAATCACTAGCCGTTATTACACATAATTCAACGTTTACACTTGCTGTATGCCTTGATTGGATGAAAGCAAATTATCAAAAGTAGTTCCACTTATTTTTGTAATTAAATACCAACATTATTAAATAAAATCAAATGAAATTACAGCAGTGGCCTCCAAGACAACCCTGCTCTACCACGATGCATGGCTCCTTTGCTCCGACTAACAGTCAACCAAGTGTATGAGGCCTAGCCTTGAATGTTGAGACACAATCAATCCCCACTTCTCGTACTTAGCGACTAATGCACGCCGGAGTACCCACCGACTGACACGGGTACATACTGTGTGGTGGGATATCTTTATATAAAACTTTATAAATGTAGTTACAGTAATAAGTGTTTAATTCTTAACATTAGTTTATTTTCAGAATTAATTCATAAATTTAATGCATGGTTTTCAATTATATAAATATGGGAAAAATTAAATAATTATTTTATAATGGAATTTGAAAATATGTACTCATAAATTGCTGAAGTCATAAGATATTTCATAGTGTAGAGTCTTCAAACTGCAAATACGAAGAATATAAACTATTACTATAGAATATAACATGTGTTTTGTGAATATTGTGGTTGAATTGTTGTTTTTTATCGATATAAAGAAACACAGGAAGTGAAGGGAACTGAAGAAATGTTGGTCAACATCTATCTGGTCTTCAACGCTGGTGAGGGATGACATGATGTGTGTGATTACAAGGCTGTGCTGGAATGAAGGGCTGGAGAAAATGGGAAATCCCTCAGAAAACCCGCCGACCAGCGTCTACGTCCAGTACAATTCCCACATACCAAAATCCGGGGACCGATCCCGCCAGGAATCAAACCCAGATTGCATCAGCAGAAAGCTAGTGCTCTAGACACTGTGACAACCGCGACCCCAAATAAAGAAACAAACCAAAGATATGAAAACTAGTGATAGTTAAAATTATGTTTAGTTATTTTCTAGAGTTTATATAATGTACCGTAAAATAATATAGAATCAACCTCAAGAATTTAATAATTTTACTGTAAGCCAGAACCAAGATTGCAATGCTGGTGAATTGAACTAATGATTGATGATCACACTTACCTGGAACCTGATAATATGCATTCAGTTTAAGAGTGTGCTACAGTGTTTCAGGAGAATGTATAAAACCTGCATTAACACCATTTAAACCAATGCTAATCTTACTATTGTTTCAGAAATTAGTAGTATTACACAGACACCGACGTTCTTATTTGAGCTGCACTCTCCGAAGTCAAATGTAACGAATGATCGACTTCAAATTTTACAAAAGTTTTCTGTATCACATTCATAATGTATCCAAACTTTAGGCCCTTTGCGCGAACTGAATATATAGTGTACAATTTTTTCGTTATTTTTCCGTTGATTAACACGCAAATACGCAACTTTTGAGCCATATTAGAAATTGATACTCTAAAAATGGACATTCCACCCTACTAAGTCTTTTCCTGCTTAGTTCCTTAGGCAAATTGAAAACAGGACAACGGTGCGTCTGTCTTGTCACCAACACATTTTTCTGAATCTCAATTTCTCATTCTTCGCAACCACTAACATGTACAAGAAAAACATTCACAAGTAGGATAGATGTGTCTGTACACAATTGTTTGATCTGTACCTATACTGTAGTACAGTTCTATTTATAGAACTAGCACTGAAACAAGATGTTCTCACTAGGTAAGCCGAGTATTAACTGACAGACATGCAAAGGTTATCTCATTTATTAGACTGAGTAAAATATTGTGAATAACTGTATATTTGTAAAAATACAAATTTTTCAACAAAATTATTAAAGTTTAGGCCTTTTGCTCTAACTGAATATGTTGTGCAAGGTGTTTAGATATCATTTTCCTATCATCAGGCAACTAAACTAAAATAAAGTACTTATATGCTATTAGAAACCAAAACGCCTACTAAACAAACCAGTTATTTTAGGTGTGGAATTTTTAAAGCACTTGAAGATCAAACTGGACTTTGGAGATTGGATGGTTATTGCTACAGATACTGACAGTAGCACAATAACATCACCAGAACTGGCATGGTAATTTACTATTCATTGAAAATGTGGTGAACAACACTGTCCACGAGTCTACACCTTATACCCATTTGGAGATACTAACTGCGTGAATATCAGTAGTTTACAAACCAGTCGGGATATTTATTTTGTGTTGCAGAGTAGTTTTGAGCCAAGGGAGTAATTTTAGAGTGAGAAGGTGGCACACTTGTAGCAGCAGACAGTCACGAGCTCTCGTCTGCCATTTTGCGCCGCCCACCTTACGGTACTTTCAGCCCTTCTGGCCAGTATAATATGGGGGCTACCAGTCGTCAGGGACTCGGCCTAGCCGCCGGGTCATCCTGGCACTCACCCTCCTGAGCGGTTGATGTCCATGAGATGCCGCTCACTCCCTACCGATCTGTTGGTTGACGTCCACAAGGTGCCAACAGATTACTCTAACCCAACCTACCTTCCTAACATCCACGCTAGGGTTGACGTCCGCAAGGTGCCCCAGCCCCACACACAACAGTCCGTCACAGAGGGTTGATGTCCGCAAGGTGCCCCAGCCCCACACACAACAGTCCGTCACAGAGGGTTGATGTCCGCAAGGTGCCCCAGCCCCACACACAACAGTCCGTCACAGAGGGTTGATGTCCGCAAGGTGCCCCAGCCCCACACACAACAGTCCGTCACAGAGGGTTGATGTCCGCAAGGTGCCCTCTGTGATACCTTTCCTCAAATTCGTCTGATGGTGAATCCTTCACACCTACCAAAACTCCTTGTCACCATTCCTACCTGAGCGTCAGGACGACTCTAAGGGGAAGCCAAAGCCCGTGTGACTAGTTGTTAACCCACAGACGTGGCAATGTAACTATGTTGAACTTTGTAGTGCAGATACACTCAACCAGCCTTTAGATATTTCACAAGTTATATTAACAATTTCAAGTTTTGGGATCATAGAGTTTATCACCATAAAGCCTTACCAGTACGAACTTTGTCAGTTATTTGAGATGGCAGAAAAGTTGGAAGTTATGTAGATGTTATAGCTCTCTTCGGGGTCAAAGAGTTGATTGCCAAGTACTCACTGCCACTAGCAAGGTCTCAGTTCTCATTCTTGTTCCAATATGTCTCGGCCCGAAGTGCCACGTTTTGTATCTCATGTTGAAATGGCCCGAAGCGCCTTGTCAAGTTAGTGAAGAGTATTCTTTTTTGTATTTCATGTTGAAATGGCTCGAAGCACCTAGTCTAGCATTGAAGAGTATGCCTTGCTGTATCTCATGTTGAAATGGCCCTAAGCGCCTAATCTAGTTCCTATGTCTCATAGTAGCTTAAGCCTTTGTATCTCATGTCGCAAACCTTATTGTATCTTGTGTCGAACCATTGTGGAGCTTTGTATCAAATTGGGACAGACCTAAACCCTGATCATCAATCCTGTGTACTATGTCCATACAGATGAATAACTTGTATCAAGTGTCGTGTTCTGTTGTGAATATACACATTCTTTAAAACTTAATTTACATGGTCTTCTCCTTTAATGAAACCTACTTGCACACCTGTGATAATCAATCTAAGGCGAGTGACTTATGCCTTTCCCCATTCATTTATGAGAAGATTCACCTTCTCTGTGCTATCATTACTAGGACTTTTCCTGGGAGGGTGGCTCCATCATCCCGCCAAACCTAAATTCCCTATATGCAACAGATGAAATGATACACCCTTCTACACAATATTTTACAATAGTTCTAAATAACACTGGCTTCTCATGCCTTTATGAGGCCTAGTAACATATACTATAATATTAAGATATTTATTCACTAATTGAAGCTTACCAAGAGAAAGTAAGCTGGTACACCGCAGTGGTGGTAATACTGGACCACGCGCATACTGTATCTACTCCATTTAAATAAATGTTAAAATAAAACATATTACACTGCATTGAGTGTACTTATCACGAACTGCAAACGTCACAGGCAGCTTCTTTATGATGTCACTATTCTGGGGTTGTTGGCGGCTGCACCACGCAGCTACGATGGCCGGTGTGTGACGTCAGACCAGAAACTTACCCAGACACGTAGCAGAAGCATGGGCGACCAGGGCTGAGATATGCAGCCGCGGGCAGTGTCAAACGCCCCCCTCTCGGGAGCCCTTTCATCCGAGCGTCGCCTCCATTTATCGCTGACGAGGCCGCAGACTGTACGTGCGGTGAGTGGTGCTTAGGCACCGGCGCTGGTTCATCTCAGCTGGTTTGTGCAGCGGGAGGCGCCTGTGGCGCTTCGGGCAGCAGGAAGTGTCACTGCTACTCGCCTGGCGCTCCTGCCGCGACCTGTACGTTCCGTTCCAAGCACCGCTTTGCCCCTCTCCATCCTACTGCTTCCCACTCCATACTGGGCATCGACACTCAAGGTGTCGGTGCAGGTAGAGTGTGAAGAGGCACAGTGAGCGTATTCCATGAGGCGCGAATGGGCGGTATGCAGAGTAGCGCTTTTTCCTCAGTCTCAGCCGACATGGATGCCGTCACTGGTGGTGGCATCGAGACGCCGGGCGTCGGTGATGTCGTGAGGGGAAGTAGGTGTGGCTCGTCGGCTGCCGCCAGCAGAGATTGTGCTGTGACCGCTAGTGACTCGCCCCAGACGTCGGCGATGTCCGCTTCGGCATTGATGACGTCGGCGTTCGTGATGGCCTCTGGCACTGATATGTGGGGCGTCGATTCATCGATTAGGTGGCGAGCGCAAGTGTCCGCATAGTGACATCCATTCATGCGCGCAGACTGCGCGAGGTTGGCTGTGTCTGACTGACCCTCGTCAAATTGCTCTTCACTGCTTTCCCACATTGGGGTGGGGGGGCTGGGCGTTGCTGGAAGTGATCGTCGTACCGAGTCTTCTGGACCTCCCTTCGTCAAGTCGTGAGGTGCTTGCTGTTGCACTTTTTGCTGAGACGAGTGAGTAGTGCACTGCTCTGATCCTATGGGCGTCACGACGCCAGGTGTCTGTGAACTTAAACAATTTCCTTCTTTCGACTTACGTAAGCCTGGCATTTGTGCGCTATTTAGTGATTCTTTATCATTCTGCAATATCCCTTCATTTTCCATGGGCGTCGTGGTGTTGGGCGTCGGAATGAGGTCACTCGAATTTAATGGCCCAGGTTCGTGCTCCGTCGAAAGAGTGGGTGGTGGTGACACGTCATCCATACCTTCCCCCGTCACTCTGTCGTCGTCGCGGTACAGTTTGGCTTTACGATTCGGAGCCACCTTCACAATGTACGTCCCGCTACCTAGATGTTTGATGACAAAGTGAGGACCACTCCATTTCGCAGCTAGGCCAGCGCAGAACTTGTTTCTTTGGCATGATTGTGGGCGCTCTTGCACAAAAACTAGCTCGCCAGGTTGCAAAGTGCGGAGCGAGTGTTTCGTCGTGGGTAGCCACGATTTTGCATAGCGCACCTGTTTTTCTCGGACTTCCACCAGAATTTGTTCGCGCTACTTTTCCCTGCTGTACGCGGAGTCGGGTTCGCATCTCGAACGGGCTAGTTCACCAGGCCGCGTGAGGTTTTTATCCTGTAGGATCTCTGCAGGTGTCTTTCCAGTGGCAGCGTTCTAGCGTGTGCGCAGACAAAACAAGACGGCCGGAAGTTGTTGCGGCCAGCTAGCATGATTGTTACCACACGCATGCGTAGTTGAACCTTGAGCTCTTGGTTCCTACGCTCTGTGAGGTTGGCGCGAGGGTTGTAATACGCCGTGGTATGGTGCTCAGTTTGCCACTTCTCACTGAGGGCATGCCAGCTACTGCAGTGAATTGGCTGCTATTGTTGGTGAGGAGCGCTCTGGGAAAACCCCACCGAGGGAAAAACTCAGTTTCCAGAGCACTCTCGATTTTGTTGGCACGTGAGCTTCTTACAGGGTACGCCTCAACCCAACGTGAAAAAAGGTCAGTGACCACAACGAGAAATCGTTTACCCTGAGAACTGCGTGGGTATGGACCCATCAAGTCAACAGCAACGGTGTCGAATGGCTCTGTAGGTAGACTTGCTTGTTGTTGCTGTATTCCGTCTGGGTGTCAGGCCTTGTACATGTTACAAATACGGCACTGACGCACATATTTCCGTGTCTCGCGCGCCATGCCAGGCCAATGGTATCGCGAGGCATGTTGCGGCGAGTCTGTTCGGCCCCTGGGTGGCCGGCAAGTTGGTCATTGTGTGCGTATTGCCACACCGCAGGGCGTGCCAACGTGGGCACATAGGTTTTCCAGCCAGCTGAGCATCCTGGTGGAAGCACCTCCAGCCTATCGTCCACTACATGCCAGTTTAGCACAACATTCTGTGCACACTCGAAGCGTTTTCGCTCTACGTCCGCTGCTGTGTTCTGGGCTTGCCTGACATGCCTGTCGAGCTGTTCTGCTGTCTGCTTCCCGGTTTTGGCTTCGGAAAGGCTGATCTGAGTTAAGCGTCGCTGTACTTCGTCATCACTGAACTCAACTTGCATTTCCGAAGGTAGTTTGGTTTCCCATTCATCCCTGTCCTGTTCACACACCACGTCGCCAGGTGAGCGGGACAGTGCATAAGCTCGAAAGCTTGCATCAGCATGGACCATCGAGTGAGCTTGCTGCGGGACTCTTTCATTTTGTGGAGCCACACAAGACCGCGATTATCCGTGCGGAGCGTAAACCTTTGGTGTTCGAGGTACGGACGGTAGTGTTTCAGTGCCCAGATAATTGCGAGACACTCACGCACGTTCACGTCATATCTCCGTTCTACTGTGCCGATCGTCGCACTGCCATAATCTAAAACTGGGAATAGAATGGCACCAAGCCCTTCCTGGCTAGCATCTGTCTGGAGGTATAGATGTTTAAGGGGGTCTAGACGTGACAAGGCACGACAGGCATGAAATTGCGCTTTGACGGCCGCAAAGGCTTGTTCCGCTTCCGAGCTCCAGCGATATTTTGATTGAGGAGACAGCAGGTCCGTCAGTGGCGCTGTAATTACTGCAAAATTGGGGATGTACTGACCGAGCCAATTTATAAGGCCAAAAAATTTTCTGAGCTGTTTCCTTGTCTTTGGAAGCTCCCATTCATCAATAATGCGTAAATGTTCCGCGCTCGGTCAGTTTCCGTTTGTGTCCACCACATGGCCCAGGAAGTCTAGCTCTTTCTTGCCAATGTGGCATTTCTGGACAGCACAAGTGAGCCCCGCAATGGCGAATCGCTCTAACACTAATGCTAAGTGCTCAAGGTGTTCCTCCCATGTATGGGACCAGACGACTACATCGTCAAGGTATGTGGTTGCGAACTTACCGATGCAGCCGTCCAGTACGTGGACCATCATAGCCTGAAAGGTTGCGGGGGCACACTTCAGACCAAAAGGCATAGCACAAAATTGATATTGTTGCCCATCGGGTGTAGTGAAGGCCGTCTTGGGACGGTCTTGTGGGGCGACTGGAATTTGCCAGTATCCGGAGCGGAGGTCAAATGAGGACATAATTTCGGCAGTGCCCAGTAAGCTAAGGGCGGTGTTGACGTTAATAACTGGTGGTGCTGAACTCAGGATCCATTTGTTCAGCAATCTAAAGTCAAAGCAGAAACGCCAAGACCCATCGCGTTTGGGGGCTAAAGTAATGGGTGAATTGTAATTACTCTCTGAGTGTTCGACCACCCCATCTCGGAGCATTTCACTAACGATGATACTAATGTGGTATGGCGAGTAGTCCCTGGGTGGTGTGTAGATAGGCTCTTGATGAGTGGTAGGCACCCGATGCTCAGCGATAGTGGTGCGGCGTAGCGGATCGCCACATGCGAATACCTCCTTGCGCTCGTCCAGGAGCGCTTGCACTGCGCCCTGCAGTGCCGAGGGCACCGCGTGGTCAAACTCGCTGAGTGCTGTGGCTTGGATGACAGTTGGGCGGTGAAAGCCAAGGTGATACACAGTCTTGCGATGCTTAAGCCCTAAGTGGATCCGGTCGCGAAATAACTCTATTACCACCTGTTGCTCGACAAGCCATGGTACACCCAGTATCAAATCTTCCCGGAGTTCTTCAGTTACTAGTACCTGCACTTGCATACATTCGTCACGTATCTCCATGGCCATAGTCTCTGTGCCGAGTGTCGGTGCATGAGCATTGAGCGTGGCAAGCTGGACAGACTGGCCTTGAAATGTCTGTGCACATTGTGACAGTCGGTCGCTCATGAAATTGTGCGAGGCAGCTGTGTCGATGAGAGCCACAGTGTTACGTGAATTTACAATGACAGGAATTCGCAACAAGCTGTCATCATGTTGATAGATTTGGCCGAGATAGGTTGTGTTTGCTTGCAACAGTTTGGGCGGTATATTTGGCGAAATTGCAAGTTTTGAGTTGTTTGGCAGCATTTTATCGGACATGAGGTAGGAGGATGTGTCCCCTCCTACCCCATTCCCCCGTTTCCCGGAGAGACATGGTTCCTAGGTCCGCGCCTTGGGCATTCATTGTGCCAGTGGAACTGGTTGTCAGGGCAGAATCTGCACGGAGTGTGTGGCGGAGGGCGCACGTTGTTATCCCAGCTGTGCATGGTGTTTGTGACATTATTGCGCGAATTAGCCCCCGGCCTGGCACCTCCAGCTGATGTAGGCGTTGACCTAGTCAGCTGCGTCGTGGGCGGCATGTTGTTACAGTTCCGCCGGGCACTGTCACTTCCTGTATCAGGGGCGTGGCCTCGTATTACGCATGGTGCAGTGCCACAGAAGCTAATCTCTGCCGCGTCGCTAGCTACTCCCGCAACTGTACGAATGAAATTTTCAAAGCAGTTATAAATTGCCAGCCTCAGTGTGGCACGGTATTCCGGCTGAATTGTTTGAAGAACTGTCTCTAATGTATCTGCAGATGAGATGTGTGGGTAAAAGCGCGTTAGTAGATTAATTTTGCGATGTACAAATGCTTCTAAATCCTCACCTGTGCGTTGATGCTCGGTGAAGATATTTAGTTGTGTCTGCAATGTCGCTAGCGTACTTGTATAACGTGCTGAGAACTTGTAAACAAACTGTTCCCATGTCATGTTCTATTCAGTGACAGCTCTCCACCATGCACGCGCATCGCCCATGAATTGGGCACCTACAACGCATGGCCATTCTTCTACTGGAACACCATAGCGTTGTAATCACTGTGCGCACTCCTCTATAAAAATATGCGGATCTTCTGTACCCTGTCCTGCGAAATTCGGCAGTGTTTGAAACTTCGCAAGCGTAGCTGTCGGCAGCGCATGTTGTGTTAGAGCGACGCGAGACGTGTTCGGTGCTGATGTTCCGACTGACAGGTTTGGTTACAGTTGCAGTAAGTACACTAGGCGTGTGCGGAGGGATACAGGGCTGATCCTGTACAGTTACACGACTCTCTTGTGGTTGAATCCTGGGTTCATTACACGGTTGGTGCAACTGTAGGCATTTGCGGCACAAGAAGTGCTGATGTTGGAATCACATCCACTCGGCTTCCATCATACATGTAAAGTGACAACGGCGTTTTCAACCACAGCAGGGACCACTATCCCCATGCATTTCTTTACAGTTAGAAAAATCACACCCGCCCTTGCTGAGCAGCGAATTGAAGGGAAAAGATTCAGCGGTGGCCTTGAGTCCTATGCGTGCCAGGTCGTGCGACAGACTGCACTGCGTGCACACATATGTACCGCGCGTACGCAATTCTGGTCTGACTGACACAGGGTGTCAACAAGAACGGTCCCCTCACAATGCCTGCAGGACACCAGGTCATGACCTGGTACCTCGGGTTGTGGCCGGAGGTGACGAATTTCTAACTTGTGGTTTAATAGCGAATGTCTGGTTACAGGGGTTGATGTAACAAGTATTGGTGCTGGGAAGCACTGGCAAATGTTCACCGACAAATCATACTTCGCAAACGGGTCGCTGTCCTTTGTTTTGCGACATACGGTGCATACTTGCGGTATCGTTCATTTTCCAACGTTACCACCCACGGTTGTTCGCAGTTGCACGGCACGAGATACGCGGTTGCATTGCGCGGATAATCTTCACGGGGCACGGCCCTCTTCACTCACGTGCTGTCCCATGCACGTGAACAGCTGTCGGACCTGTCCGACGGGGGTGATCGTAGCTAAAGAGGGATGAGCTAAGCGATGTTGCTTCTCCTCCCCTCCGGCCTGGCGAGGGATGGCAGAAGGCGCATAAAGGAGCGAGCCGAAAGAGGGGAGAGCAGCCTGTTGCTGCCTCGTCTCCTTTGTGCTTAGGAATGTGTTCCCAAGATCGCGGATTCCTAGCACATTCACCAACAGCAACTATGGTAATTCCGCGATCTTTGAAGGTGGTTTCTCAGACGCTTGTTACTGGTGATCGCGGCAGAGAGCCGATTTGACAGCCATACGAGCAGTGCGCCAATTTGACACGACCAACTTATGCCTCGCGAAGTTTGGAAGCACAGTCGGCTCACAGGGGTGCACAGGGCGAAAGCTTTAAGTATATTTTATATAGATCCGGATGGGCGCCAGCTACTCTTATGCAGAGTAGCAATGAGACTCTTGGTGGGCCGTGGTCCGATGGCCAGGACTGTTCCCTGTGCCCCGTGTCTTTCGAGGAATGACCGGTTGAGACGCAATCTGACGTATTGGGTCGCCACACGCGTTATTACACACACATAACAATCAAATATCACTGGGGTTAAAAATACTCACAGTTGCGGATTATAATGACTCGTATTGCCAGAACAGTGAGGTGGTACACAGTTTGGCTGCTGAAGCGGGCACGCGGCACAAAGCTCCGCGTGAGCTAACAATGACTGTAAAAACACCGCGCAGGCAGGAACACTTAAAAAGTTTTAACCGGGTGGGCTACAGTCTACCCGGAGGATCGGCGTACTCGGGGGACTAGAGGTCAATAAGCGGTTCCAACCAAATAAATATACTCTATTGCAGTTAACAATGATTAGGTTACAAGCTGCGGTTCCCCGAGCCGAGACGCGGTACACGACACGACCGATCCGCTAGCCCACTTCTCATAGACTGCCGGGGGTTTGGGCGCAACGAGGGAGGGTGGCTCCATCATCCCACTAAAACTAAATTCCCTAGATGCAACAGATGAGATGATATACCCTTCTACACAATATTTTACAGTAGTTCTAAATAACACTGGCTTCTCATGCCTTTATGAGGCCTAGTAACATATACTCTAATATTAAGATATTTATTCATTAATAGAAGCTTACCAAGAGAAAGTAATCTGGTACACCGCAAAGGTGGTAACACTGGACCATGCGCATACTGTATCTACTCTATTTAAATAAATGTTAAAATAAAACATATTACACTGCATTGAGTGTACTTAACACGAACTGCAAACATCACAGGCAGCTTATTTATGACGTCACTATTCTGAGGTTGTTGGCAGCGGCACCATGCAGCTAAGATGGCCGGTGTGTGACGTCAGACCAGAAACTTACCCAGACACGTAGCAGAAGCACGTGCGACAAGGGCTGAGATATGTAGCCGCGGGCGGCGTCAAGCATTACAAATGCACTGAACATTTATGTAAAAATACTGCTTCCTATTTCTAAATAACTCTGCATTATACCCTCCAGGAGACTATGGGAATGTGTGTGCAGTCAATGCAGCCTACACTTCCTGGATAACCTGCAACTTGATGCTTTTGCATAGTTTCCCTTATTTCCGTAACATTTCCTGGCATTTTTATTATGTTATGGCCCAGCATTACAAATACGTGTGTAACCCTCTCGACTATTCTTGAGACGATGGATTTGTGGACATCAATCAAATCACCACAAACTTTCAAAAATTCCCTAGTTGCATAAAACCTCAAAGTTATAAGTAACTAGTCAAGGGCTGGTACAGGCTTGTTGCGGCTAGAATAAACTGGCAAAGGTGGCTTGACGAGGTCCAAAATTTGCACAACCGTATACTTCGACAAACCTAAACTACATAAAAATTCTTTGTCGTCAAATTCTTCCATAGAATTGGCCCTTGGTTTATAGATCCTTGGTCTAGACCTTACAACAGCCATGTCTAGTAATTCGTCAACAACATTATTCTCACCTTCAGGTTCAGAGTTGGATGAAAGCATTCTTGTTATAAAGTTTAACCTAGTTTCAAAAAATTATTAATCTTATTCGCCGATAAAAAGATTTCCCAACAAACAAATTCAAGGTTTGACTTTATTTATGCATTTACCTATTTAATTAATTCTCGATATAAATGTATTGATGAAACTATCATGATATAATGTTTACGATTCTGCTACTTGTAAATAAAAACATATGAATCCAAGATCCAGAGATTTCGAACCGCCACAATCGGCAGTTCAAAATAAAGTTCCAGTCGATCTCGGTCTAAACACTAAACTCGAATTGTGCAACAGTAAAATGTCTCGATCCAAGATCGTGCCAAATCTCGCTCTCGGGTTGAACCTCAAACTAGAATGGTGCAACCGGGCATTAGTTAGCTTGCAGGCCAAACAACCCCATCCCCCCTTCCTGGACATCACATTATACAACCTGACCAGTCTTTCCATTCCCCTCCTACCCTCAAAAGTTTCCATCCCAATTCCTTCATCATCACGCTAGGTCTGAAGTTCCTTTCCTCCTCACCAACCTGACCCTGCCTTTTCTACTTAATCATCACCCATCTCGCTATTCTTCCCTGCACTTCTACGTACAGATCCCACTCCGCAGCAGCGTATTCCAATACTGGATGAACCATCATGAAATATGGATTTCCCGTCAATTCACCACTAACTCCCTTCAACACCCTCCCCAGCAGTTTTAAAGCCCTTCTTCCCTTCTTAACCACTCTGTCCACCTGCTATGTCCACCTTAGTTTAGCCTGTATCACAATCCCTTGATACTTCTATTCTGTGGCTTCCTCTATCACCTGTGTGTATGTGCATGTGTGTGTGTGCATGTATGCATATGTGTGTGTGCATGTATGCATGTGTGTGTGCGTGTATGCGTGTGTGCTTGTGTGTGTATGTATAATGTGCAGTTTACTAAATTTGTACTATAATACACTAAAATTTCAGTTTTTTTAACAACAAAATGCTAGAGATTATTTGTATTCATCAGTCTAGGTAAGCAGACAAAAACACTATTTATGGTGTTTTTTGAAGAATATTGGTGCCGAATTGAAATTTAATGTAGTGGTTTTTTGATGTAATATTGGTATACTTTTTCACCGGGGTTAAACCTAGAACTACTTTACACCTACAAGTTGTGGTTTTATTTAATATATTTGGAGAAGAATCAACAAGCTACAGCTATGTATTTTTTAATATTATTTCTTTGCCTACCACTTATTTGTATTAAAAACCACTTTGTTGTGCAATGTTAATAACCACATAATAGGCAATTGTTATCCTATTACTACTACTTGCTGAAGAACAGGGTTATAAATTTGTGACAAGTGCTAGTTCTTATCTACAGTATATGTTACATTTTTCGGTAATTATGTAAAGCATTTTGTTTGCTAATATTACAATTATTTGTTAATTCTCGTAATTTCAATTTTAAACGCCTACTGTTCTTTAACGTATCACTAGGATTTAGCACAAATACAAAATTGTCCCTTCTCATTCAGAGTAGAGAAAATAAACAGCTGGAGATAATGCAATAACGAAGCTCTTTTATAATCTATATATATAAAAGGAAGTGCCCCACTCACTGACTGACTGACTCATTCATTCATTCATCATCAACGCCCAGTCCAAACCACTGGACCTAGAAAAGTGAAATTTTACGGAAAGTTTCCCCTTGTGGAGTAGGCGCGCATTAAGAAAGGAAATTTTGAAATTCAGCTATCAAGGTGGTGAAACGGGGTGAAATGTATTTTTCGCAAATCTTTGATATTTCTTGAACCCGACGGGCTATCGTCGTCTTATTCACTTCGTTAGGTCGCAAATACAAATGTCTAGAAACTAATTTCAGGATTTTTCGAAATTTTTATATTAAGGAGGTGAAAATCCGTTTAATTCGTCTACAGTAAATCCTCTCTTCCTCTTAAACCACCTGAGATATCGAAGTGATTTTTTCTCTAAACTGAAGCTTATGCAAATACCTAAAAAGTAATTTCTGGATTTTTCAAAATTCGTTTTTGAAAGCCCGTAAAAAAATAAAACAGTTTTTTGATTAATCAGTCGTATCACCTAAACCGTAGGAAATATCGAGGTGGGTTTTGTCTTATAATGAAACATAAGTAAATACCTAAAAAGTAATTTAACGATTTTTGGAAATTCGTCCTTGAAAGCCTATAAAAAAATAAAACGTGTTTAAGAATAATCTTTCGTAACACCTGAAATAGTTCAAAATTTGTTTCCTTTTTATTTCTTGCTTATAGTTAAACCTCTTTGGACTATAGCCTATACACGCGAAATAACTCTCATGGCCTGTCTTGAATAATTTGTAGTTAAGTCTGTGGAGTTGCTGGGGTTTTTTTTGCCAACCCACCATAAATAAAACCTCTTTGGACTGTAGCCCGTACATACGAAAGTATTATTACGGCCTGCCTTTAAGTATTCACTCGGTTACTGTACAAAGTTTGTGGTGCGGGAGGGGTGGGGTTACGGGTTCGTATCCTGTGCAAGTCTTTGCGATGGGACATGACATGACATCATACCAGCATATTGCGTGCACTCTTTTCACTGAGCTAAGACAATTTATAGTTCACTGTTATTGAGTACGCTAGCTGTTAAATGCCTTCATCACATATTTTGTCCATAGTTACTGTTTGTATTACATAATTTCAGGCGGGCAAAGTCGTGGCCAGATTGCTATTTTGTAGAGAAATAAAGATGAATTAAAAACAAAGATGTTCTGCAATTAAAGTACCCTCAGCATAGTGGCTGGATAAAGCTGTTTGTATTTGTTGTTATAAAGATATACAGAGAATGTAGTAACATCATCAATTAATACGTTATTAAAATTTAGTTACTCTTTTCTAAAGTACAAGCGGGTGAAGCCGCAAAGGGACAGCTAGTACATTTATAATTGGTTGGAGACATGTTAAATAAGAGATTTACCGCGAATGAACGAAATAAAATTAACCAATGTATATAGTAGCAATTACTTGGTGTGACAGAAAACAAATCGGTGTTCGATTTGGTCCAATTTTATTTGTGCAGCATGCTTCAACAGTCGAAAATGAGAAAAGAACTCGACATCATCAAAATAATTTGCCCTCTCTCGAAGACATCAATGTTATCCTCGCAGATTTAGTTCACTGTTAACATCAAACAGCTGGTACTGATGTGCGGCCATTTTGGCTAGGCTCTCTAAGCCAAGGATAAAGACTTTACACTGCCAATTTCGGGGATTTAAAGTTAAACTCCAGGTAACAAACTCACACCATAGTTAAGGACTGGTGAAATGCAGTTCATTTTTAACCAAAGGTGAACTTGGCTAAAACTCTGTTTAAATTGTTAAACTCTCGTGGTGAAATTGGTCCTAATTGGTGCAAGGATAATCAGGAGTTTACTGTACAGTTAAACAGTTATTACTGTAAACTGTTATGTTTTACGACGAGTGTCAGGCAGTCTACCCACTGACTTAGCCCTTAACTATTTCCTTTATTATTATTATTACTGTGTTTATTTTCTTTTGTACATTTTATTTAAATTGTTGTTATCCATCATTTAGTTTATTATCTTCAGGTATTGCTGACAGAAATTTATAAGAGTGATGTCTGGCCATTACCTGCATACGTTTTTAGCTATTCCATTTCATATTTAGTTCATTTATCTTTGGTTGACTTTATTTTGTTTCTTTTAATTATGTTCAAATATCAGAACGTACTTGCATAAGTTTAAAGAATTATTAAGGTAATAATGTTGAGATTCAGGCTGGGAGTATTGTTGAATGTAGCAGGCAGGTGTGCTTACCCAGCTCCTGGTAGAGCTAAATATAGCTTGTGATTGTATTTATTACTTTTACTTCTCACCAGAGTGCTCGTGCACGTCTGCAAGTAGAGTGTGTAACAAAGATGGTGTGATGTATCGCACGGCCCGGCGTTGGCCAATTAAAAGACATGCTGCATAAAACATTAAACCTAGTTTTGTTAAATAATATAAAAAATTAAACTCCATTTTGTTAAAAGACATGCTGCATACAATATTAAACTTCGCTTTGTTAAAACACACGCCATATAAAATATTAAACCTCGTTTTGTTAAAAAAGACATGCCATATGAAATATTAAACCTCACTTTGTTAAAAGACATGCCATATAAAATATTAAACCATGTTTTGTAATTTAAAGTATAATTAGTTTTTGTAAAGCAGTATTTTTATGTAAGACATAGTTAATGAGTATGAAGTTTGTATTTATTAATTAGAAATTTACTCAGTTTTAGTTTTTGGTAACTTTTTTTGCTTAGTGCGATGGGTGGCTGCCAGGGACGCTGAGGTGGAGAAAGAAGTGTGATTGGTGTTGGTCAGCCGTTCTGTTTTCTGATTCTGTCCTATAAGTTTGTGCCGAGTGGTTTGGTACATTTGGCTGCGTAGTTTCATGTACAGGCAGTCACATCAAGCATAGGAACGACGGAGATCGAGGAAGTTTATTCCCATTACCTAGTGCACAATATTTATCTGACTTCGTAGAACCTATGACTACCCAAGTTTAGCATAACTTATTTTCATTTTATTTGTCGGTTAATGTGATTGTGCAGCCTGAGGATGGGAACTTAGTATTGAACAACATGGATCGACCAACATCTCACATAATTTCTTTTAAGCCAGTGTCATGTTTCAGTTCCACGTGGAAACTTGTGCACTTTTGATTTAAATTTGATGTAAACAAATCTCTGCAAAAATCCCAAAATTATGTGAAGTAAACTTTTGGGTGTTGATAATAAAACTGTAAGTAATATTATAACAAAATATCATAAAATAATACAGTTTAAAACTAACTTGTGATACTTATTTATTTTCTTGAATAATCACTTGTTTGTTTAATGAACATAATCATCTTACGTTTTAATAAGAAAGTATTTCATAGAAAAAACATACAACATATTGACAATCGCTATATATTCCCCCTTTTAATAAGAGACTTGTAAATTTATAAGAAATTTTTTAATCAAACTGGTTCAGATATTTTACATCCTGAACAAGAGTGTTTTTCACTTTTCAAAGGCTGTGCATTTTATTTGATAAGAGTTTGTTGTTTCCGGTAGTAAGAAAAGTTTCGTTCTGTGAATGAGATACTTCCAGAAAGGCAGGTTTGAGTCTATCAATGGAAATTCGCCGCGATGCACTTCCATCAATCTCTATAGCAAAATATTTATCTTGGCGTCGTAAAACTAGATAAGGTCCATTGTATGGGGCTTGTAATGATGTACGAACTGTATCATTTCTCACAAACACATGTGTCGCATTGTGACGTTCAGGATGAGCAAATGTTGTCCTAGTAGTGCTTTTCGTTGTGGGAACTGTCGTGAGTTTAGAGATGACCATACGGAGGATTTGTAATGTGTCCATGTCAGTAGGCCCTACTAGAGAATGTTGAATGATTCTCCTGGAGTTCGTAATGTAGTACCATAAAGCATTTTCGCGCTGGATCTATTGAGATCTTCTTTCACTGCACATTGGAGTCCGAGAAGTACCATCGGTAGCGCTGTAACCAATGATGTATGCTGTTGCAAATGACACATAAGAGCATCTTTCTTTGTTCTATGCTGACGTTCTAGTAAACCATTAGAATGAGAATGATAAGCTGTGGTATTAGCAGTCTCAATAGCAAACATCTTTTTGAGTGTACGAAACAGTGTACTTTCAAATTGACGTCCTTGGTTTGTTGTTATCTTATGAGGAACACCAAAATGTGATATCCAACACATCACATTATAAAGGAATTAGCGACTGTTTCAGCATCTTGTTTTGCGATAGGAACAGCTTCTAACCATCTAGTGTATCGATCAATAATAGTAAGTATGTAGCGAAATCCTTCGCAAACTGGAAGTGGACCTACAATGTCTAAACGTACATGTGAAAATTGTTCATTGGGAACAGCGAAAACAGAGAGTGGTGCACAAGTGTGTTGCTATACTTTGCAACGTTGACATTTAGCCAATAATTTGACATTCCTATTCATTTTTGGCCAATAAAATTTGCTTGTAACCATTTTTTGTGTACCTCTTATTCCTGGGTGGCTGAGCTTACGAATATTTTAGAAAATTGCCATTCGTAGTGAAGTAGGAATATACTGAAGGATAACATCATTTGATGTTTCACAATAAATTTCGTTCCTTGACTCTCGAATTTTTATTTTCCTAATCTTGAGGGAAAGATTTTTGAGAGAATCTTGTAAATTACCGTCACATTGTTGTTTACATAATTCGTCATAATCCAAAGGTGACGGAAAAGAAAATTCCTGTATTCTTGACAGTGTGTCGGCCCCAACATTAGAATTTCTGGAAATTTGAATAATTGCTGTCCAAAAATCAGAAATGAATGCTAATTGGTGTGTTTGACAATTGCTGGCTTTGTCCAATGCTGAGTGAAAGCGAAAGTTAGTGGTTTGTGATCAGTTAGAATTGTTAATGTTCTACCTTCAATTAGATAACAAAAATGTTTGATGGCCATGTAGATAGCAAGGAGTTCTCTGTCATAAGTTGTTACATCGCGCCTGAAAATCTACCTGATTTCAACCAGACGCATGTTCGGATGGCCTGTAACTTTACTTGTACAACGACTCTAAAGAAAAACACACATTTCAAACACAGAACTCCACATTTTATCATTCCCTTCTATTTAAGAACAACCCATTTTTTTTCCTTCCTTTTTTTTCTACCTCACCTCCATGGTATATTAAGACAAAAAATATGACAAACTTTGATATATATAGTGTTGTAACATAGTCTATGTTTCGAAACGTAACATCCTCCCACCCTTTTGAATTTCTTGCATGAGGCAACAATTCAAATCAAAACAAATAGACAAAATGGTGTGGTCCTGCACACTATGTTTATGTCTTGTATCTCATGGGTATCCTTACAGAGCGTTCACTCTTCGTCTTTACACCACACTGATTATTCGACTCCCTCTCTTTTGTGGGTTCATCTCCTCCAGGCTTGTCGACATTTCTTCTTTCAGCAGCTGATGAAAAGTGTTGTAAAGACGACAATTCTAAAGGGTAGATACGTTGTATGGGTCTTGTGATCTCACACCCAGATGTCTTTACTCGCACCACTCTTATATGTCCATCCTTTCCTGGGCACACTTCCACGAGTTTGCCTATTGGCCACTCTACTTTTCTTGTCGTCTGTACCGATTAGCACCATGTCCCCGATTTTCATTGTCTTCTGCTGAACCAGAAGCCCTAAGTATTCGTCACGAAATATTTTCATCAAATCTTCGCGCAACTGCTACTGGTCCACACTTCAATATTTCAACTCTTCCAGTCAGAAGCAACCCGCAAGTATCAGCTCCAAGAAGCATTTCCATTTCTGGCCTCTCAGGTCCACAGCCAGAGATAAATATATTATGAGTTTTCAGTTCCTTCATCCAGGGTCCCTTCTTGAGTCGCGGAATTTCACCATAGATCATTGAATGGTCAAGTACTGGTATTTCACAGATGTACCTGCCATCCAAACTACTCACCTTTACATGATAGTTAAAATGGGACTGTTTTTTCCGATGTTGTACCCACAAATAAACTATGAATTAGTGTTTCAGAATGGTAACATGTCAGTCCAATAGCAGAAGCAGTTTTCTGAAGAATGTATGACCGCTGGGATCCACAATCAATCAAAACTCTAATAACACGATCTTGTTTTTTTACCATTAGAGTCTGCAAACAAACTTCTTGATTGTAACATTGAATGGTAAGAGATGCACAAGGCAAATCTTCCTTTACCTCTTAAATCCCAGTTGTTTCTTCAGCTATCATCCGATGTGCTTCTGGACAAATCAAACTGTAGTGTCTTCTATTACGTAAGTCAAATTTCACATTTTTCTTGCATGTTTTTGAAATGTGTCCCTGCTTCAAACATTGGTAACAGCACCCATTCTTCAGTAAGATATTCATTTTTTCCATTAATGTCATTTTCTGTGCCTTGAAGCAGTCTTTGCTGTGATGTAAGTTTCTGCAGAACACACACGTAGAGTCAAGGTACTTGGATTCTCCCGAAAATAGGTTGCTTGCAGTAGGTATGTTTTCCACTTCTCTTGACTTCAAGTTTGATCTTGTAGCCCTTGGACTAGGAGTCTGGAATCCACTTTGTGCTAGAGATATTCTTTGCTCCCCCTCCACTTCGTTCTTAAGAAACAACAAATGTGACAATTTTTCATTGTACTCATTTTCTGGTGTTTCTGTCTGGGTTAGCTGTAAAGAATTTCTCAACCATACCCTGAGTATGTCTTCTGGGAGAGAGGATTCTACTATAAATAATATACTTGTCGCCCATCATACCAAGAGACTCAAGTGACCTGACATGGGATTCCAGACTGTCATATAGTTGCAAAGGGCTTAGTTTTTCAGAAGAAGCGACATTCTTAATAACTAGACCTAGTAACTCACATACATAGAACTCAATAAGTAATTCTTTCCTTCCAAACCTGCTTTGAAGACACTGGATTGCCTTTTCATAGTTTTCAGCAGTGGACGGAAAGCTCTTTACAACATCTCTGGCCCTACTGCTACCTACCGTTGCTTGAATAAGATACTAGAACTTGTCTTATCGTTCTATTTCAGCATCATTGTGAATACGACTAAATTGGCTCCAAAAACCTAACCAATTTCTAACATCACCATTGAACTGTCTCAATTCTATTTTTGGAAGCTTTAGTTTTTTTTCACCAAACAATCGTTCACAGTATCAATAACACAATTTTTAGACAGCAGACCCTCCAATTTCTGATGAGCCTCATCTAACCAGTCATAATACTCTTGAATATTTTCATATTCTGTACAATATAATGAATCATCTTCATAATCTAAGAGGAGTTCCAATATTTTATCATCAACCTCTTTAAGCTGGGCACCATAACGCTTTAGTTTGACTAGTTGCAACCTTACCTTGTCTGTATCTGTCTAGGCCATCATTGCTTTGTATGATTTCGTGAAGTTTGCACGAAATGGTGCTCTCGATTTAATCAGCATCTCCATGTTTGTTCTTGTTTGCGACGCAATTAACTTCATGATCCAAGGGTGTCCTGTCACGGTCGCCACTAATGTTACATTGCGCCTGAAAATCTACCTTATTTTAACCAGTCGCATCTTTGGATGGCCTGTAACATGACTTGTACAACGACTCTAAAGAAAAACACATATTTCGAACAGAACTCCGCATTTTATCATTCTCTTCTGTTTAACAACAATCCATTTGTCCTCCTTCTTTTTTTTCTACTTCCATGGTATATTAACACAAAAAATATGACAAACTTTGATATAAATAGTCTTGTAACATAGTCTATGTTCCGAAACGTAACATAAGTGATGTATCACTGTTGACAAGGAGAAAGACTTTGTCAAAAAAAACTTAATGGTATACCGGGAGTCTGTGACTCCCAAGCCTGCAAATCAAGAAGATGACCATCAAGGTGCATTGTTTACAATTTGTGGACCAACGGTCCTACGTGCTAGACGAGAACTTGAGTGCCCCGAAGCAGTGTTTGTTGTGATCACCGCTTGGACGTCTTCGTGTCCACTCGGCCGTAGTCGGCAATGCTCGTGTGCTCCCTCCTTCATCCCCTCTCCTTTCCCCTCCGCGCCAGCTGAGTAGGCTGGAGCGTGTGTGCTGGACAGTCAGTCTTCTCCCGGCCC
>PNEQ01004508.1:57745-97452 GCA_003012365.1 Medauroidea extradentata | reverse complement strand
CCGAACTTGTGTAGAATTTTCTTGGTGTACTGCGACTGATCAATCCAAAGTTTCCCTTCTGTCCAGTTTCTTGTAAGTTGCATTCCAAGACAGTTTTTCATTTCACCAAGGTTCCTCATATGGAACTGAGATTCCAGTCTTCCTTGAACTAGTGTTCGGAGTTTATTGTCATTGGTGAAAATAAAAATATCATCTACATTATTGCAACAATAATAATTTTTCCACCTAATATCTTGCAATATAAACAAGGATCAGCCTTCGATTGTGTTAATCCTAAACTCATGAGCACTTCACTAATACACTGATTCCAACATCTTCCACTTTGTTTTAAACCGTACATGGCTTTTTTCAATTTCCATACTTTTCCTGGTAATTTTTCAATAAACTCTTCTGGTGGTTGTACATACACTTCTTCTCCCAAATAACCATGAAGATAAGCGGCTTGAACATCCATGCATGTTGTTGTCAAGTCTTCTTTTACTGCCAGAGCTAACAAAAATCTAAGTGATGAATATTTTATTACAGGAGCATATGTTTCTTCATAATCTGTGCCAGGTTTTTGTTCACAACTTTTAACAATTAACCTTGCTTTAAATTGTTTCAGATTATTAGCAGGAGTCATTATTTTATAAACCCATTTTGTCTTTAACACCTTCTTTCCTTCAGGTAAAACTGCCCATTCAAATGTATCATTCTTTACGAATGATTTTAATTCTTCTTCCATCGCTAGTTTTCATTTGTCAGCTTCTGGTCTTTCCAATGCTTCTCCGGGTATCTGTGGTTCATTATTTTCTGTCACAAGGTAAGTGATGAAGTCTGGATCAATTCGAGGCTTTGGGGTTCTGCCAGATCTTCTTAGTGGTTCTGTCCGAGTTTCCAGTATATCTTCCCTTTGTTCCTCATTCTCAAAACCTAAGAAGTCTTCTTCCGTCGTAGAAGAAAGATCACTGCAGTCTCCTTGCTTTTGTACCTCTTCCTCATCATCTTCTATCCTAACGGATACTTTAGTAATTTCTTCAGCATTTGTTGTGTGCTGTCTTTGTAAGAACTTGTGTTCCAAAAAAACAACATCGCGACTGATAGTTACCTTTTTTGTGACAGGATCAATTAGATGATATCCTTTTGTTTCTTCACAGTAACCTATGAAGATTTTTTTCTTTGCTTTCGGATCCCATTTTTTCTTTTTTGAGATGGGATTTTAGCCATTGCTTCACATCCAAAAATGCTGATATGTTTCAAATTTGGTTTTCTGGAGAACCAGGCTTCAAATGGTGTTTTGTCTTTCAGAGCCTTCGTAGGACATCGGTTATTCACGTATACTGCTGTTGCTACTGCTTCTGCCCAATAAGATTTGGGTAATCCTGCATCATGCAGTATGCACCTGGCCTTCTCAGTTATACTTTTGTTAGCACATTCCGCGACACCATTTTGTTGGGGAGTATACCTCACAGTCCTTTGGTGTTAAATGCCTTTATCTTTCAAGAAGGCTTGCAGTTTGCTGTTAGTATATTCTGTCCCATTATCTGAGCGTAAACACTTCAGTTGTTTGCCTGATTGTGTTTCAACCATTGTACAAAACGCGTCAAAATTAATTGCCGTAGTAAACCTACTCTTCTCGTGACGCCATTATCTTCGAAAAGTTTTTGAATGGTTTCCCATACATCCCTAGACGTTTTACATTTCTCAACATAATGTATCAGGTCGGCCTTAAGTAGCAACGAAATCTTCGAAAGCGCTTTGCGATCCTTTTCTTTCGCATCGTCCGGTTTTACTACGCCTTGCACGACGTCCCACTGATCCTCTAACATTAGAAGAGCTTTAACTTGGAACTTCCACGACACGTAGTTTTTGCGTCCCTTGAGTTTCTCTACGAGTGACGTTGACGTCGCCATGCCGCCCGCTCACGTCAAATGGTAACAGCAATCGTAACTCCAAACGCACGAGTCTTGCTAACTGTTGCCTACACTGTACTGGGCCCATAACCTTTGTTGGGACAGCGAGAAATAAAAACGCAGTAGTTAACCCACGGCATCACGATACTCAATTAACTGCATGCTGCCCATTTTAATACTTACAGGTTTCAAGTTCTTTTACATGATCACAAATTTTGGAGGCTAGGAAAGCTTTGCCTTTGCTATTGAAATGTAGGCTGTGTTTGGCGTGCATTGATCTATCAAATTTACCTACATCTACACATTTCACATTTGAAAACTGCATGCAGAGTTCTCCATATTTAAAGTTTGTGTCTTTAACAGCTAAGTTCACACAGGAAGTTTCCTGCAAGTCATACCTGTGTGGAACATTTACCACGATGACGGGTTTCTCCTTCAGTTTCTGGAGACTTTCTTTAAGGTTCTGTACTGCACGCTCACAACGGTTGCTGGCTATGTCGTTTGCACCTCCTATGATCACTACGCAATCACTGTCTTGTATACTGGAACTGGAGTGGTCATCTTGTACATATCGCACCACTTAATGCAATGGAGCTCCTGGTTTTGTTAGGCCAAATACACGTTTTCCTTTATTCTGAGAAATAATTTAGTCGGCGATCCCTTTGGCATGACTGTCGACCAATATCAACATGCTGGGTCTATAATTTTTCTGAAGATCTGGTTTGTGTTAAATATTGACTTTAATTTTCTTGCTTTGTTGGATCTGATTTGTTGGTTTTATAGGCTGGCTATTTTCCCATTGTGCTTGAGGCTGCACGATGGGTTGTTTCTGTTCTTTCTTTTACAGTTCTTTGAATAAAATTCTGTGCCGTGGAGTTTGATCATGCATAGGTGGGAAGTTTTCCATAGTAGGCTCGAAATCCCTACTTTGAAAAGGACTGAACCCATTTCTTGTATAGACTGTAGTAGTAGTAGTATTTCTAGGTTTAGTCGTTTGTTTTGGAGTGATGAAATTTACCTTAGTTTCTGCAAGTTCCTTTATTTGTTTTTGGAGGGCTTCATTTTGCTGTTTCAATTCACGTAAGTCGATGCTCAGCACGCCTATAATTTTGCGCAAGGAGTTCATCTCGTCACTAGTGTTGACCCGTCCTTCTTCGAAGTTTCCGCATCGAAAATGAAATCAGTAATCACACGTCTCACACAGAACACCGTTTTTAACAACTTTCTTACACTTAAAACACTTCTCATCGTATTTAATTTTGACTTTATTTACCGCATCGGACGTGTTGCAATCACTCGGCGCCATCTTACGTTCGTTTCAAAACTTAGTTAGGTAGCATGAAGCGAAGCAGTTTTTTTTGCTTAAACAAGGAAAAACTTGCCCTTTGTTGCATTTTTTCGAAATAATTGGCTAATCAAATTTTTATTTAATTTTTGGCTTATATTTATTTTAATGATAATTGAATTTTTTACATTTTTTTATTCGTATATTTAGTTCCAGTACCCGTCGCTAGAAGGCACTGAAATTAAACGTGGCCGAAAATGTGACTAAAGTATTTATGTTCATCTGTCAAATTTGACAGAGAACGTACAGAATTTGGTAAATTTTTGAGTATAATGTTAGTTTGCGTAGTTAGTTTGGAGTAAAAGTTTGTTGCCAAGTTTATTTGGTGCTTATTTCAGAGAAGTTTAAAAAATAGGTTTGAGTAGTTTGCTAAAAACAAGCAGAAAGCTATTTATTTTACCAGTTTCAGTACGTTTGTTATTGTTTATATGTTTTTGTTGAATTTGTATCAATTTATTCTTCACCACGGAAATGTTAATGTTGCAGAGGTTATGACCTTTGGATATAAATATATTTTTGAATTACAGGTTATGTATTACCAATTGTTGGCCTAATTTACGCATCTACTTTTGAAATTAGAGAATGCATTTTCAAAATTTTTCCTGAAATGTAGAAAATCTAAGATGTCACCATGCAGATTGTGCTGCATTATATGCAATGGCAGATTTAGACCGAAGCCTAACAGCAGTAGATTGGTTGCCTCCTATCAACAACAACAGAACACCAGATAGTGTGGATAATGATGAAACTGATGCGATGATCAGAGACTCTCCGAATCGCAATAAAGATGGGAAACCTCCGTACAGGTAACAATGAACTAAACTTTGTTACATGACTACCTATTTATAATTAGTGAAAAGAGTTCGTACAAATGTATCTATATTTGTTTTGTTCCAGTTATGCCAGTCTCATTCGTTTGGCTATTACTAATGCCCCAAAGGGGAAAATGACTTTATCTGAGATCTATCAATTTATCATACAGCAGTTTCCATACTATAGGAATGCAGGCACTGGATGGAAGGTAACCAATTTCATTAATAATAAGTTTTATACTCGCAATTGGGCTAACGCCCGGTGGCAAGCAGATTCCTCCCCATCTCCACAGTTCCAATCCTCTAGTCCCTTGCGAAACCTTCCAACCTCCCTAACAGCCACCAACTCCTCCTGCAGTGCATTCCAATCCCTCACCAGCATCGACTGCCTTCCCCTCTCCGTTCTCCTCCACACCCTCTGAATTTTCTCACTGTTGCTACCTTTACCCTTGAAAGTTCCCTTAGTTAATTCACAGGCCAAATTTCCCCATCCTCCCTTCCCATTCATCACCCTATACAACCTGAGAAACCTTTCCACCCTCCTCCTGTCCCTCAACTGTCTCCATCCCAATCGACGACTTGAAGTACACGCCCACTGACGTCACCACAGAGGAAAAATACTGTGGGAAACAAAGCTTGTTTACAAACATGCTGATTTGTTATTTGGTAATTGCAGAAAGCAAAAATGTTGCGCACTCATAGATTTGCACGCAAGGGTAAAAAATAATAGTTTATACTTCATGGTTAAGGTACGCAAATACATAAGATTAATGTTTACCTGAAAAAACAGCAAATTCCAAACAAATAATCAACTTTCTTGACGTACATCTCATCCGGGACATTTGACGCCAAACACTAAATGAAGGTTATGTTCTGCTGCGGTATCCATGGAGATAGAAATTGTATCCCACACCTGATTGAAGCTCCGCCTCTTTTCAAGTCGTCCATTCCTTCATCACGCTAGGCCTAAAGTTCCTTTCGTCCCCACCAGCCTGATCCTGCCTTTTCCATTTATTTATTTATCGTACAATATGCTTTTCCCTTCACTTCACCACTAACCCCCCAACACCCTCCCAAGCAGTCCTAAAGCTCTTCTTCCCTTCATAACCGCTCTGTCCACCTTAAATCCGCCTGTATCACACCACCAAGATACTTATATTCTGTGGTTCCTCTATCTCCTGCCCATCCCATGTGTACACCTTAAGTATACATTAAATAATTAATCTGCAAGTAGAATATGCAGTTTAAGTGTCAAAATTGTGTGGTCCTGCACATATTGAGTAGTGTGCTTTTCAGCTATGTAAAACATTTAAACATATTTGGGAATATTTTTACAAATTGATAGGTTACTACTGATGTAAACAAAGAATTTATGATATTAGTCATGGCTTTGATGATGCTGCATATTTCATCACATCGCCACAGTCTACCCTCAAGACACTAACAGTGAATTCAGGTGAGTGTCAGAGAGGGTTTTCGAGTAGGTACATACAATTAGAAAAATTGCAATAACCTGTTTTGGTGTGGTATCTGAAAGTGAAAATAGGAAAGGGTTTTATTTTATTGTCTTGATACCAAATAGTGGTGTCAAACAGTAAAATCAAACCTATCTATGTTTTATTTCACAATACAAGGCTCAAATAATGAATTTTTCGATGTATTTTGCGTGTAAATTGTCTACTGCATATCACCATTTTTAGTATCACATAGTAAAAAAGAGTGGAGGGGTTTTATTTTAATATTCTGTGCCGATATTGTATTATTGAACTCGCCTGCTATTTTTTCATATTGCGATACTAGTTTCAAGTAGACATTTCCAAGTGTTATCCTGAAAACTAAACATTTTCATATTTATTTCACCAGATAATACCAACAAATTATTTTTAAATAGAAAATATATTTACTGTACCGGTTTGCTAACTACTGAAAAGTATTAGGTAGTAAAATAACGTTCATTTATTTTATTCTGCAGGGAAAATGTGAATGTTATTTTTATGGTATTTCCTTAAATGTCTCGCTGCTTATTTACAGCGGTATAGCAAACCACCTTCGCTTTGACGGTATCTGTGTAAAATTTCATTGAAGAAAGACAACACATAATGTAATTTGACCTTACAATTTTACCTTACACCATCATTATCTCTTCTATTCCAGCTGTTTCCAGAAGCATTATTCCAATATTTGATGTTGCAAATATTTTTATTCACTTAACACAATCTGAAATTAACATGCTTAACACAAAATCCACTACCTACAGTAGAGTTAAATCAACCAAACTCTATTACTAATCAACATTTCTCACATATTAAACAACCATTCACTTATTTAATAGTCACTATTTCACATAGAAAGCTCACGTTTCCTGCTTTCTCGATCACTGTCTCGCTAGTCTATTTTCAATGGATGTAATAAACAGCTATGCTCCATTTTAATCTGAGTTCTAAAGTAAACAAATAATATATCAATGCACCTCATCTGCTTCTAATTAGCTCAATTTATGCAGCACGCTGACACACTTTCCAATCAACAGTACTGTGCAGTGTTCTGCCCAGCACAAATTTAGAGCTGGGTGGTTCACGAGACCAGCTGGACGCATCATGGAATAAGCTTGATGGTGTTGATGGGAATGTCTGTTTCTTAGCCAGGTGGTAGAGAAAACTAGCCGGGTTGGGTGCCCGGCAAAATGGGCCTGGGGAGAACACTGCTGTGTATAGTTAGTATGATAAAAAACAACAATGCAGCAGTAATAAAAACAATATAATATGAAATTTTTGTATATGTTATGGACGTACCAAGGGGAAAATTACATGAAAACGTGAAAAAATAATGTTGATTTCATAGATGGTTACATTTTATTTTAATATTCAATTATAATTATCAAGCCACAACTAGGGCCTGGTAGTTTTCGCGAAAAGATATTTGCCCCTCTTTGCTTCAGTGTCTTACGTGTACACCTGCACCTCAACTTATTGATTATTGGCAGAGTGTTTTTGTGCAGAGTCATTATTCATTTGACTGTGCCAATCAGTACACAGGTAACTGCCAAACATCACATCTTTTATTTTGCGGTTTAACCTCCACACGCTGGGTGTTAAAGGCATCCAATCACTGATCATGAAGCAGAGCTGCATGTGTGCACATAAGGCACTGAAACAAAGTGCTGCAAAAATCTTTTCATGAAAACTAGCAGGCCCTAGCCATAACTAACAATCAGATTAAAAAATTCTGGTAATGATATAGCAAAATTTTGGTACGATACTCTATGCAGGAAAAAAAGTCAACAAAACAAGTGTTGTAAACTTATACCTGTATGTCATTTTGGAGAGCTTTGATACTAACCTTTGAACAAAATCGTATTTAGTTATTCACCAAACAATCTGTCCATAATTCAAATAACTGAAAATATTCCTTTGGTAGGGTACATACTATAAACTAAGTACAGTATGAATTTTTTTTTCATGTCTAATGAACATTACCACAGTTTTTTATGCTATACAGGTGTTTATAATCCATTTTTCAAAACCATGCAATTCTTTCACTGTGTACATCCATCTCATAACTTGCCCTGGAAGGCTATTGACCGTATAAACATTGGCGAAGCGAGGAGGACAGAATGAAATATCACAAACAGATGAGCGGACAAATCGAAACGGAGTATTGATGTGCGAAAAACCTTTGGCAGTAGTTCTACTATTGATGTATTGATGTCCAAAAATATTGTGACAAAAATACTAGATTAGTACCTATGATGCTTGCATAACATTTAGACATATATTTACAGTGGTAATTATTATTAAACTACAGTTTTGGTATTTTAGCACAAGATTATGAGAGTATCATATATGCCTAAATACTGGCAAGCGTGCCAAGAAACTCGTACATTTAACATTGCATCAGTTGTTTAATATCAACTGTACGGCCATGTTGTCTTTAACAATAACTATAAGAACAGGCGTATGGTTCGTAGACTGTGCTTGCATGTGTAAATATTATAAATTTAATGTTAAAACTTTCTTATTATTTGATGGACTGGTAAATTTATTTGTACATGACAAATAACTGAGATCTATTTCTTACGCAAGATCTCGGTGCCTGTTGTTTGGCAGCCAATGAACCTTTTTATTTATTGTTTGCTTTGTTTATTCTAATACTTGGGTTAAAGGGATTGGAGTATAGCGTTTGTACTAAAGGTGCAATGAGTTGCAGTGCCACATATTAATTTATATTGTAGTTTCCCACCCTAACAAAACCATCCTTACAGACATAACACACAAATTTTTTTCCTAGAGAACCCATTTACTACAAGATTTTATTGTAACTAGATTTTAATCAACCATTGGCCGAAAATACCTGAAGTATTGTTCGTAAATGAAAGGAAGAGGCAGCTAGACTATCAGTATGTACAAAAGACAGAAGCACAAGTACTCACGTTTTGGTACTTGACAGATGCACAAAAATAAGACTACACATAATCGCAGAAGCACGTATAGTGACGTTTCGCTGCTTAGAGCAGCTTCCTCGGGCGAAGAGACATGGCTGACTGCGGTGTGGCTGCCGATGCACAGATGCTGATGCACCTAGCAGTCAATGGTTGAACTAATATTAGGCGGGAGATTCGAAAGCGTCAAGTAGAAGAGGATGTGTAGAGGTTGAGGAGATAAGAGTGCAATGGTTGTGGGAAGCTGACTGACTGGGGATGTTATCTTATATTGAGACCTGGTGGTTGCCTGGATTTAGTGATATATTGATGAGCTAGTTCCCATCGTCTGAGTTCAGAGCTATTGCTTGTAAATGGCAGGGCCCTCACCACTCTTGTGCTGCAGCATGAGTCAAAGTCCTAGTTATGGTGGGCTGCATGGGCAGCAACTGGTTTTTCCTGTGGGTTGGTGTCTTTACCTGCTATGGCTTGTCTGGTGTCTGCTCTGTGGCCATTCATTCTCTGTCTCAGAGTGTTGGTGGTGAGGCCAATATATTCAGCATTACAGTATGAACACTGTAGCTGGTAGATCAAGTTCTTGGTAGCACAATTGTAACTGCCTTGTTAGTTTACATTGGTATAAAATAAAGTGTTTTGTGTTTTCACATCATCTTTGTTTACATTGAGGTTATTGAGAAGAAGAGAAAACCCTAAACTTGATACCGGTAATGAATCTGTTTGTTGTAGATATTTAATGAGGAATAAATAATAAAATCATAGATACAATATAGCTTGTTATGACAACGCTTTGTAGAAATTTTGTCATGTAGGTAGTTTTGTGGTATAAATGCAAGATAAATAAATGCTGATTTTCATAGCTGCCATTTGTAGTTGTTTAGGTGCATTAGTAACTAACATATTTAACATAGGGCCTAAGAAGTTTGTTGCAGTTCCCGGCCAGGTTTAGCAGCGGAAAGAGGTTTATTTTGCTCAGTTTCGGGAATCCCGTTTGGCTGCCCCTCCACCCTTTTCTTCCTGTAATACCACAGAAATTGATGCAAACATTTGATAACTCCACCAATCCAGTGCCCCCTTTACTGTACCAATCCGGTGCCACCTTTAACCCAGTGTCTGGGGCAGACAGTCGCCTCTGTTCCATCCTCCTGCCCTATCTCTTCCCCCAGAACTGTCCCTGGGCCAGCTATTTTGATTTTGCAGGCTTTCTTAAAAATTTGAAGACACTGAAGATCAGGTGTAAATGCGACCTTTACTTTTTTGTTTGTTGGAAAAATGTAGCTTTCATATTTTCTCGCATACAGATGTTAGCCTGCTACTGCCTGCATGGCCACTGGCAGGATTCCGTACCCGTATGCAAGTAAGTCTTTGTGCCCCTTGCCCTTATCATCCCAAATCCACATTTTTTAATGTTAGAAATTAAATAATGTATTTCCAAATCAACCACCTAAATGCAGTATTAATGGGATAAACACATTAATTATTAGTGGATAAACTTTTTTCCTGATAATATATTCAACAACACCATGCCCCTTATACAGTCTTAATCAAGATTCCAGAATATCTCAAGACGGATACCGGTTTTGGAGCTAAGAGAAACATGTTACATCAGGGTCAAGATATGTCGAAGAGCAGTGAGTAGGTAGGAGGATTCTCCAAGTTGTGATATGTACTGTTATCTGAGTGTTTACAAAACTCGAGCTGCCTGATTCAGCAAGGCACAAAGGGAAATGTCAGTTGCATTGTGCGTGCCACAGAACTTTTCATCCTGCTGCTTCCTGTATGAACTTAATGCTTCTCACACAATAAGCGCAACTTGTAACAATACGTATGTCTTTACTGGATCTCTAATTTAATTAACACCATATTTGATCACAGTTGTATAATCTTTCAAATCATGTGTTTGTTTCTGCATTAAGAAGGACAAGGGGGTTTGTGATAAGTATACATCTTGATTGAATAACCGTACACTATATTATGGAATTTTTTATTGATATTTCCACTGATAACTTATCAGTTTGGATGTATTTATTTTCACTACTAGTCAAGCTAGGCCCTACTCGACGAAAATTCTGTTGGATTGTTGTTGTACATTAAGTAGCATCTTGGTTCTGTCTTTGAAGCATTTGCCTGAATGGTGAAGGGTAGAGATGGTTCAGATTTGATCAAAGTTGATATTAAAATTTTACTTTTTGATTCTTGGAATAACTGTGAATGTTTATGTAACCAGTACTGTTCAATTTCAACTTTTGCAGTTTTCCTGAGAGGTCTGTCACTGTTCAAATTTTTTTATACATATGTGCTCTTTTACTAAATATATAGAGTCGTTTAGAGCTCTACTCTCTCTTTGGGCTCTTCCACGTCTAAAACTGCTCTGACCTGTTCTGGATCACCTTGTTTTCCCGCTGTTGAAAACACTGCCCTTAATAACATTATTGTGCTTATGTTGAGGTTTTTTATTGATTTTAATATTATTCAGATATTGCCTCTATGATCACTACTTGCACAGGATTATTATGTAAATATTCTGGGTTTCCAAGTTCTGCTATATGATCAATGTATCACAAATATGTCTAAATTAAAAGTCCTTCTTGTCCTAATGTTCTGAAACTAGGTATGGTAGTTGTGGTATTGGTCTGACTTTTTAAAAATTTAAATAATTTTATAACATTGTATTGTAGTAACTGTCGTCGTACCAGGACACAGGCAAGGTGGAGTTGCACATGGTCGCAGCAGGGCATGTGTGAACTTGACACCGACGTGCGACACCTGCCATCCCAGCCGCCGCACGACCATCTGCCAGTGCAGGACAGATGGCTTCGCCGCCCCTCCCTCTACCAGCGCATAAAGAAGGCAGTCTGGAAGCAGCGGCCATGATGGACGGAATGAGAGAGACGTGGTGCACTTCGGGACTCTGATTTGTCCACCGAGAAACGTAATGCTCGTGTGCAACTATCCGGCCCAGTGTTTTACTTCGTTTTGCCATTTGTAATTGGATCGCTTAAGGCCCTAGGGTATGGGGGTGTGGACCGCCCCATAAGTGTCCATGTAAGGTGTAGTTTTCTCCAAGTCCTCCCTGCTTTTCCTGATATGCAGCTGTTTCGATTCGCCAGGTGCGAGAGGGGCACGCTGGCACAAATAGACCACGACCCATAGAGCCTCGTGTTCCCGGCTACACGTTTAACCGGGTGCGTCCAGAACATTCCAACGCAGCTCTGTTTCTACCTCACTCTCACCGGACACGGCGTCATGGCGCCCAGCGCTTTGGCGTGGATATTGCAGTGTAAATCAATGTACAACCTACACAGAGAAGGACTGGAAGACGACACTTCACCACAGGATCGCCACAGTTGCGTTGTTTAGCCAGCTTCATTACAGCCCGCACATCAGCGACAATACACTGCGCTAGATCTAGAAACAAATCGAACCATCGCACACAATGAGCAGCAGGAAGTGTGTTAGGTGTGGATTTCCAGCATTCCCTGATTTACTTTTCGGAGAAGTACTAAAACAGTGCTGCACATGTGCCATGGAGAACCTGAAGGGGAACCCGAGCATGAAAGTGGAGAAGCTTATCGACCACAGCCTGCCAAGGCAAGCCGAAGTATGTGACTCGCCAAGATGTGACAGACAAAGGAAGGAGATGGCCACTTGTGTGACTTTTCAAACAAGACGCCACCGCAGATGTTCGCACGCCACGGAACTTGTCACGTTCGGTGAGGGCGTGTTCGCTTGCGCAACTTGTGTGTCATCAAGGCCCTCTCCCCCGCTTCAAGGTCATACGTCACAAGCTACAAACCTACCTGCGCGTCGAGCTGTCGCGACAACCCGCCAAGAAAGTGGTGACATAATGAAACTTCCCGAGTTCTCTGGACACATGCACGAGGACGTGAACCAGTTTCTACAGCAGTGTGAAACACTATGTTTACATTACGGCGTATTGTACGAGGAGTGGGCTGATCGCGCGATTAGCAACTTGCATGGTGCCGCAAAGGGCTGCTGAAGAATATGGGGACATGCAACAATGACATGGGACGAATTCGTGAATGGCCTACGATATCGGTTCGGGTCTGTGGAAGCTATAGCAGACTTTCGAGCGCGATTTTATAGTGAACAACAAAAGGATACAGAATAGACTGAGAGGTTCATAGCCACAAAAATCTAGCTGTTCCGGCGCATCTATCCAACCACGCCGCCGGAGGACGCACTAAGCGGCATAACCCCACGTCTGCGTTTTGAATTCCAACCATTTTTGGCAGAAGTGAAGGGTGAAAATGTGGAGGGATACGTTTGTCGAGCAAGCATCGCAGACAGGGCCGTCAATCGGCTGAGGGGACGTCCATTACAGACACTAGGATGGGCAGACGAGGCAGCCCCCATCACCAGAAATATGCGCGATAGCGGCACACCAACGGGCCGAAGATAACAACTCGCGATTGAGGCACCGCGGTCGGCCGACCTTGCGTCTGCCCCACAACTCTCGCGACAGGACATTAGACCGCCACAGTGCCACACCTGCCCAGCAAACACGTTTCACTGGCACCGGGACTGCCCTGTTAGGAATGCCGCATGCCCGCCGTCGGGATAAACCTAAGGCGGGGAGGCAGGCCAGCTGCTGACCTCCCCGCTGTCAATCGCCAGACCCACCTGATCACGACCAACACAGTCTCAGTCATTTTTGAGACAATTAACCGTCGAGGAGGATCAGTTACTCCGCATCCCGATCGAAGTCGACAACCAACCAACTGCTGCATTAGTTGATACTGCTGCCAGCCATACGTTCATCGCATCCACACTCGTTAATCCATCACAGATCCGACCTGGACCCTGCATGCTACAGCTGGCCACCAGAGGGAAGCACAGTGCCACACAGGGCGTAACCGACTTGACGATCAGGACACGCGACCAAACGTCTCAAGTCAAAGCCTTGGTCGTGGATGGCCTACGAGAGCCCATAGTGCTGGGGCAACAAGCAGCAGTGATAGAGGTCGCGGCGAAGAGGGTACACGTGGGAGCCGGGAAACGACGAACAGTGTATGCTGTTGACCAGCGGCCGAATACCAACCAACACACAATTCACCTGGGCGACCTGGACAACGAGGTCCCAGCCGAATACAGGACAGCGATAAAAGCTCTCTTGGATGACGGAAAGATGTCTTCGCTTTTTCCGACCTTCTTCAGACAACCATAGCAGCTGAGCACCCCATACTGACACTTAACCCAGACCCAGGCTACAGTGGTCCCAGAGGCTACGGAATGCATGAACAACGGGTCATCCGGGAGCAAGTCGCCAAGATGCTAAAGGAGGGTGTAATTGAATCGTCCAACAGTCTATATAATGCTCGCATTGTACTCTTGCCGAAGAAGGATGACACTGCGCTTTTGTGCTGATTTCCGTCTGCTGAACCTGGTGACAGAGAGTGCCCCTCCACCTTCGGATCAGTGTTGATGAGGCCTTGGCAAGACTGGGTGATGGCCGAGTGTTTTCGACGTTAGACTTAGTCAGGTTATTGGCAAGTACCGATACGTCCAGAAGACCGTGAGAAGACAGCCTTTACAACACCAGACGAACGCCGCTTTCAGTTTCGGAGATGCCGTTCGGACTGAAGTGCGCTCCCTCAACCTTCCAGTATATGATGATGCAGGCGCTGGAGGGGTACATCGGGAGTTTGTCGCAGCGTACCTCGACGACGTCATCGTCTGGTCCCGGACATGGGAGGACCATGTACACCATCTGAGTTTAGTGTTAGAACGACTGGCAGTGCACCAACTTGTCGTATCCCCCCAGAAGTGCCATATCGGTAGAACCTCCGTCGACTTCCTGGGGCATGTGATCCGGCCGGATGGTAACTACGCCCATCCCGAACACGTGGACAAAATTGCCAACAGCACATTTCCGACGACCAGGAAACAAATGCAACGGTTCATTGGATTAATGAACTGGTTGAGGAACTACATACCACACTTCCCCACAATCGCCGCCCCTCTCACTGACTTGTTGTCTGTAAAAAGAAAATATCCCTGGAACAAACGTTCCCAGAAGGCATTTGAAGAGTTGAAATCGCAGTTCACCCAGTGTCATGCTTTGTCTCGCATCAACCCTGAGAAAGCAGCAATGAGCGAGAGTGCCTGGCGGTAGTTTGGGTTCTTCGTAAGTACCGCCCTCACCTTGAAGGAAGACTGTTCACGTTACGGGCGGACAAGTGTCTGACGTGGCTGGACACGATGCAGGGAAGGAGGGGTAAACTCATCGGCTAGGCACTGTTACTACAGTCGTTTGATTTCACGATTGAGCATGTCAGCGGAGTTGACAATGAACTCCCCGATCACTTGTCACGGGATCCAAACCCGGCTCAAACCATCATGGACGACCACGACGTGGCAGTGATGTTTCCTCCTGAACGCATCTCAACTCAGCAGAGGAAAGTCGAAACAAAGAAACACGCCTCACTGCAGGCGATCACGCATTCGTTCAGACCGACTACCTGGACTGCTGTGAATAATCACGTCCTTAACACACAAAAAACATCTCCTACAGCTTTGCACTTAATAGCCAAGTGCGCCGAGAGTAATGTGGAGCGTGTTCGAATAAGGGATTAAGGGCTAGAAACGAGGCCGCCAGGTGTGGAGACGGCATGGAAAGTGTTTGTAGCCCCCGAGGCGAGAGAGATAGTCTTGAACTTCGCACACAGTGATACACTAGCATGGCATCCTGGGGTAGATCAGACAGTGTGGAATGTAATGCAGTATTTCCACTGACCTGGACTCCGAGTTGATGTGTGGGATTATGTACGAGGCTGCCAGGACTGCCAGTGGAAAAAGACACGGAGAGCAGATGGGACCGAACAACAATCCCCCCACCTTCCCACTACTCCCTTAGAAGCTGTAGCATTGGACTTGATGGGACCGTATCCGCACACCACCAAGGGATATAGTTTCATATTAGTGGTAACTGACATGTTCTCTCGCTGGGTGGAGGCGTATCCACTAACGAACACCTGTAGTCAGACAATTACAAAAGTAATCCAGAAGGAATTTTTTGCGCGATGGGGGTACCCCCAAATTCTACTAACGGACAATGGTTCACATGTTTCTCAGTAGGCAGTGGAGGAGGTGGTGCCGCGAATTACAACTGGAGTACCATACGACACCCGTATACCACCCTCGTGCTAATCCAACAGAGAGGCGGAACCAGGAGCTGAAGGTTCAACTCCGCTTGTGTGTTGGAGAAGATCACTTACAATGGGACCAGCATATGGGTGAGGCTCTGTTCTGCCTCAGATGTCGGGTGAACGTCGCCATAGGGCAGGCACCGGCAACCCTCGTGCAGGGGCGCAACCTACTGCTTCCAAGAGAACCCAGACCAGATGTGCCTCAGGATGCAGAGGACTGGGGCAAGCGCCGAGATGCCGAACTCACGATTCCCACATGTGAAAATTCTTGGGTTCAAACTCGGATTGTCTTTGCTGTACCCGCTACACCAACTGAAAAGTTTGAATTTTAAGGTACAAAATGGTGCAATTTAGATGTTTCCGAACAGAAATATTGGGTATAAAGCAGCCATAATTACAACAAAAAAAATGTTTCAAATAAAATTACAAATGTAAAACATATATCCCAAACCTCTGGGGCGGAACATATACTTTGCCCCATACACAAATGAGTGAGAGGGGGGCAAATGGCCCTGCTGCCGCCGCGGCTCCGGCGCCACTACACGGGGTTACTTAGTGCTTCTCCTTTCTCCCGAAATTCAACATCACCCTGCCTCCCTCCCACTTTACACAACACCCTCCCTTCCTCAACGATAGGGAACAATCCCATTCCCCCCTCCCGGCAAGGGCCAAATGAGGAATAGCAAAAACTTCCAACAACTTGTTTTCATTTGTCTCCCATCCCAATCAGTCATTGCTATTTTCCCCACACAGAAGAATCTGTTTGAACTTATTAATTTTAATCATTTTTCCAGTTTCCTCTTCCACCCCCCTGAAATTTCTATGATGCAACCTGCATCATAAACCCCCCTGTGGGCACCCCTGGAAGCACTGCATCCCACAAATGGCGAGAATTGGAGGGCGTGCTCTGCACACCTAGCTCCCATTGAATACATGTCACTCCCTTGCTGGCCTCCTAACTTGCTCAGAAATAGGCTCTGTGACAATATTACACTTTCCTGGGTATTTAACCATCTCTTGAAAATCATAACTAGGTACAGCTAAAAATTTTGGTTTGGTAGCTTGGTCCTTAGTGTGTAATATTTAAGCTTGACTCAGTCTTAATTTTAAACATGCTTCAAAATTAAATCTCTAGAATTGGACAAAAACTTGTCTACTTTTAAGTTCTATGAGTCAAGGGTGTTGTTCAAAACTTCTAGTATTTACAGGAATTAGTTCAATCCTTTTATTTGCTACAGTTGTTACTGCTTGACCTCTGGTAATGTTCTCGAATGATTTAAATGGGACCTCTGTATCTTGCATGAACATCACTTGTGACTATTAACACATTATTTTTGTTTCCACTCATTTGCACTCTCCAATGTGTCAACTCTGATACGTTCATAGTAAACTGAGTCTGTAATACTGCTATCATTTGCATTTTTGTCAACTTATTAACATGTAACTGCTGCTCCTTAGACCTTGAAAAATGACACTTTTTCTTGACAATTTACACGTACTTCCAGCCACACTTACCACAAGCTTTTGCCTTTTGGGCTTTGTTTATAAAGCACACAAACATTATCTGCCCACCAAAAGGAGTTATTTTTTCCCTAGTCACTTCCATTTGGTAAGCCACACAGTTTGATGAGGGCTCTCTTCAAGATACCTTGCAGGGTACGTAATGTAGCTACACGGGGAATTCTATCAGCACCTGGATGGAGGTTTACAATACGTCCAAGTTTCCATTGAAGAGGTGGAAGTCGCTCATCACGCACCAATACCAGTGCACCAGATTGCAACTGAGTGGCTGATTGCGTCCACTTGGAATGCTGTTGGAGAGTATGCAAATAGTTGTTATGCCATCTTTTCCATATGTCTTGATGAATGCGTTGTACCAGTCGCCATCGATTGCAGTGACTCATAGGTATCACTGTGCGATCAACCTCTGGCACTGCGGTAAGAGGCTCCATTGTTAAAAAAATGACCTGGTGTGAGGGCAGATAGGTCACGAGGATCTGAACTTATGGGGCACATGGGTTGTGAATTTAGAATTGCCTCCACTTTTACTAGAACTGTATAAAATTCTTCATATGTAAGACACTGTTCTTCCACAACTCGAAGTGTGTTTTAACAGATTTGATCCCTGCCTCCCACAGACCACCAAAGTGGAGAGCACCAGGAGGGATAAAATGCCAAGTAATGTCTAGGGGTGCCAGAAAATTGAGGATTTTGTCTTGATGTGCTGGCAAAGTTAAAGTGTTGTGTAAATCAATCGACTGTTTGGAAGCTCCAACGAAATTGGTTCTACAGTCACTGTAAACATGGCAACATCTACCATGCCTACTGATTAATCTCTTCAGTGCTGCAATAAAAGTCTCTGTGGTCAGGTCCGTTGCAAGCTCCAAGTGAATGGCCTTGGTGACATAGCACACGAAAAGCACACATACGATTTGACACTTCGGGCCCCTCTGTGGTGTGACCGAAGGATGTAAAAAGGACCAGCATAGTCTACCCCAGAAGATGAAAATGGTTTAACTTGTTGAATCCTAGACGATGGTAGATTCCCCATAACCAGAGCCAAAGTTGTGGGTTTTGAGCGATAGCACTGCATGCAGTGGATTATGCATTTGCGGATAACCTCTTTGTCTCCCAATATCCAAAATCGTTCTCTGAGAATTCTCTGAAGGGTGGTAATTCCTGGATGATGATTTAATTGATGTTCGTGTCATATCAAAAGACCTATGAACAGGTGTGTTCCTGGTAGGAGAACCGGATGTTTCTTTTCATAATTGCTAAGTCCATTATTGAGTCTACCGCCCACCCTGAGCACTCCCTTATCATCCAAAAATGGTGACAGCTTACGAAGAGGCTGCGACACAGAATTATTCTTTTTTAAAGTAGCAATGTCATTGGACAAAGTCTCACTGTGAACAATTAAAATCCACATTTGCAATGCAGCATCCAACTCTTATTTTTTTAATGCTCCAGAAGTTTTTGATGTTGAGTGGCGACAGTTATGAATAAAACGCAGGACATACGTAGTAGAGCGAATTACCTTGAGATACGATCACCATCTTTTTTTAACAGAATGTGCATTTCAGGGTCATGGAGAGAGACTATTAGCGTCAACTTTTTCTCTTCAACTTCTATGCAGTTCACATCATCAGCCGTCTCGACAGTTGAATTTGTTGGCCACTCTGCTTCTGAAAGAGCTAGCCACTTTGGTCCATTCCACCACAGATGATGCTAAACAAGTTGTGAAGGTGTCAACCCTCGAGACCCACAGTCTGCCGGGTTGTGCTCCGACTGTACATGGTGCCACCACTCAACTGACGTCTCTCTTGGATCTGGCTCACACGGTCGGCAACAAAAGTGTTCCATAAATGTGGAGATCCAGAGACCCTATGTAAGGCAACCATGGAATCAGACCATGCCCAAATTTGAGAAATAGTTACACTCTGTTGAATACTAGAGCGAACATATGATAGTACCTTAGCAAGTAACAGTGCGGCACAAAGCTCCAAATGTGGAATGGTAATCGTCTTCAGAGGTGCTACCTTTCATTTGGAAAAGATAAGTCGGACGTGTAAGTGTCCGTTTGCATGTGTGACACGTAGACATACCACAGCGCAGTAACCAATCTCGGAACTATCGCAGAATCCATGGAGTTCCACTTTGCTGTTGGAGGTGATTCTGTATGGTCGAGAGATAGAGAGATGAGCTAATTCTGGGAGTTCAGCTTGAAAGTCTAACCACTTGTCACCAACTGCGGATGGCAGTGGGCTGTCCCAGTCAACGCCTTGCAACCACAATTGTTGAAAGATGGATTTGGCCATGAGTGTGACTGGGGATAGCCAACCAATAGGATCAAAAGTGCCAGCTAACTCAGACAACAGACCTTTTTGAAGGGGTAAAGGCACGAGATTTCACTGAATAAGCAAAAACATCAGCTTGAGGGTCCCATCGGAGTACTAGTACTTTCTGTGTTGCATTTGATTCAGAATCAAAAATTCGTAACGTTGGTTGTTGGCAAGCTTCAGGTGGTAGCCAAGATAAGAGTTCTTCACGATTGCTCATAAATTTTCTCAGGCTGAAACCTCCAGTTTTCAGTAAGTGTATCAAATCTCTTTGTATAGTGATAGCATCTTCTACTGTAGCTGCTCCAGTAACTACATCGTCCACATACAGGTCAGTTTTCAACACAGAACTTGAAGTAGGAAATTTGTTTCCATCATCAGTTCTTAATTGCTGCAAAGTACGAAGGGCCAGGAATGGTGCTGCAGACACTCCGTAGGTCACTGTGGTTAACTCAAATTCTTGTACAGGATCAGCTTCAGAGAACCGGCACAAAATTCACTGATAGCTGCAGTCGTCTGCACTTACCCAAATTTGACGGTACATTTGCTGAACATCGCCTGTAAACACATCATCATGACAGCGAAACCGTAATAAAATGTCCCAAATGTCATTCTGTAGTTTTTTCCCTGTCAACAGCATGTCATTCAAACTAACATTTTGGTTAGTTTTAGCAGAGGCATTAAACACCACTCTTAACTTGGTTGTGCTACTATCTGGTTTAATGACGCAGAGATGTGGTATATAGTAGGTGTAAGGGTTAATGTCTATATTTCTCACTGGTTCCATATGGCCTTGTATTAAGTAATCCTTCATGAAGTTGTGATACCGTTCCTTTAGTTCAGGTTGTCGTTTTAAACGATGTTCTAAGGCTTGTAAACAATGCATTGCACGGGTTCGAGAGATGCCCAACACTGGTTTTGGCTCAAAAAAAGGTAATGACACAACATAGTAGCCACTCTCATCTCGACTACAGGTTTGTTTAAAGTGGTCTTCACATTGCTAGTTTTCAGGTGTTAAATATGAAGGTTTAGGAACTTCTTCTAATTCCCAAAATTGTTGCATTCTCGCTTCCAAAGATTGAGGCACTGACAACATCGACACACAGCATGAAGCCGGATTAGCCATATTGGTATTCACGATTTTGCCCATTACCACCCATCCGAAGACTGTTTCCAATGCATCTAGAATGTTGTTACCACCTTCAATTTTACTACCATACACCAAGTATGAATATACATCAGCCCCTAACAACATATCTACAGGCCCGGGTGTGCAAAAAGAAGGATCAGCCAGTTGTAGATTCTCAAAGTAGTACCATGCTTCAGCTGGCAGTTTAGATTGAGGCAGGTCATTGGTGATCTTTGCTAATAGGAAGGCGTCTACTTGAAACTGTAGATTAGGTAAACCAACTGGTTTGATGCAACAGGAAGTAACTCCTTTCAATATACTAACATTTGCTTATGACAAACCTTGAATAGTTAGAGATGTCCGTCGTCATTTCAACCCCAATTGTTGGCAGCATTGTTCACTAATAAAACTGGCTTGACTGGCTGAGTCCAGCAGCACTCGTACGTCTTGAAAATTGCGTAATGAATCTTGAACATGAACAAGTGCAGTGGATAAAACCACCATGGACGGCATGCACCCATGAAATGATGTTAACGTGTTATCTGAACTAAGGTTTACTGTTCTAGTTTCTTCTTCTGCACTATCAGTAGTTACATTCTCATGCAATACAGATGCAACTTGTGATTCAAAATGCAATAACGTATGGTGTCGGGCTTCACATAAACGACAAGATGATGTAGATAAGGAAGCTGCAGCCCTATGGCATTATTGCAAACAATTCAGACACACCCTCTTCATTTGGCAATATTGAATTGTTCTTGTGATGATTTGCCATAAAATACTGGGCACTTGAACAGTGGGTGATCGTTTTTACAAAGACCACAATGTTGACCTGTAACTGTCTTGCCTACAAACATTGTCGAAGAACTTTTTTTTACTGGGTTGCGTGACAGTTTTGGGGGGGATCATACTCTGAGTAGGCCTACTTACTATGACTTTCAAGAAATTTCATTAGACCATCTAAAGTAGGAGATTTACTATCACACATTTTCAGTTCCCATTGTTTACGTAAGTTGGAGTCTAATTTTCTCTCTAATATATGTACTAACAGTGGGTCCCATTTTTAATAGGTAGGTCCATTGCCTTTAAAGCATCTACATTTTCTGCGATACATGAAAGTAAATTATTTATTGAGGTGGGAGCGCTTGACTTTGCTTTGTGGGTTAACAAGAGGGTATCTATATAATATGACCTTATAAGTCGCTGGTTGTTATAGCGTTTAGCTAAAATATCCCAGGCGATCTGATAATTTGTATCTGATAATGTGAGGGACTGAATAAGAGATGCAGGCTCACCTTCTAAAGCTGACTTCAGGTATGACATGCGCTCAATGTTTGATAAGTTACGATTGTTAGCAATAAGAACAGCAAACAAGTTGGAAAAATTCATCCAATCTTTAGGTTGTCCCATAAACGTTGGAAGTTTAATTGAGGGTAACATTACCTGACTGCCAAGCCCACCATTAGCACTGCTTGTTCTTTCAGATGATGTTGTAGGATGACTCTGTGCGATTATCCTGTCGTAGACTGCCATAATTTTGGTGTAAACTTCGTCGAATCTCTCAAGTCTGTCTCGGTGTTTGTCTACGGGAAATCTCACTTCACCGGAACACGCTACTTCAAGTTGGAGATGATCGTCATCAAATCCCGTTTTCAAAGCACCAAAGTCGCGGCACGTGGCAATAAACAGTTCTCTTTTTGCTGTATCAGTTGCACACTCAAGAGACAACTTGTAGGCTCGCTGCAATCGATTTTCTCCCCTCTCAAGGCATATTTTAAATGGTAATGTTTTGTTTACCATAACGATGTGCAAATAGATTATTAGGCCTAGCCTACCAAAACCCCAAAACATACAAGATGCAACGCCACGTACACACAACTAAGAATATGTATTCAGCAAATTTTCACAATATTCCGCTGAATATCCGACCGCGGAGGACCAATGTTTCGTGGTGAAACACTACTGGGTTGGTAACAAAAAAAAATAAACTAAATTTCACTTAGTCAGACAAAATTAAGCTGTTTAATAACCAATTAATAAACTAAACAAAACGTAACAACAACAACAACAACAACAACAACACAAAACAACCAAAGAAAAAGGTCACAAGTAACAACTGCAATTTTAGTTCAGAAACTTTCCTCTATGAGCTTAGTAGTTGCATGGCAGAATAATCAATCACACATTCACTAAAAAGTAAACACAAACAGGTACTATGCCAACTTTACAGCAGCCTCCCACAAGCCTCCCTGGTGAGGACTTGCAGGAGGATTGAAATGAAAAGAGATTGAATGGGACGAGGCAAAGTTTTCAGGAGTGGATATTTTAGAAGTTCATTGAAGGAATGGGAAAGCTGCTTGGAGGCACCAACGAAGTTAGTGCCACGGACAAGTAAATGCTGATGCACAAACCTCTTCTTGAAACAAACCTCGTGAGAGCAGAGATGAAACTGTTGGCAATCAGATCGGTCAATACTTCAATATGAACAGCCTTGGTGGTGAAGCATATGATCATTGAAAGGTATGCCTTCTGTGTTATGCAATGGCGCAACTGATTGAGGCGTATAAGGATGGGTCCAGCGTAGTCAATTCCAGTTTGCTGGAACACCCCAGAGGGAGTGACCCGATCTACAAGCAATTCACCCGTGAGAGGAGGAACATTGGTAGAGCGACACCTAAACCATCTCGCACACTTGAAGACTCGTGAGTGTATTACTGAGCGTGTGGAGAAGATCCAAAATTGTTGGCAGAGTAGCGACTGTAACAGTTGGGGAGGAGCGTACAAATACTTCACATGATAGTGGTCAACAAGGGCTTCTACAGCAGGGCCCTTTAGGCAGCTATTATTTACCTAATGGAAATAAGAGTAACTCAAATGCTTTTTTTCGTGCTAGTAGTTTCACCTAGTGCTCCAAGTTGTCACTCGAACTAACAAAAAAAACCATGCGACACTAGCGCCCCACACAGTGTCTCCATAAACTAATGAAAAAATAGGAGGGGTTTGGGGGAGGAGACAAGTACATTTATTTTTTAATAATTTCAGATTTCTGTTGGGTTTTTGTTTATTTCAACAATGGGATGGTCTATACTTATAGTCTTTCTTGAGACTATTGTTTTTTAACATAAGTGATAAGTCTTCTTTCGGTACACATCACACACAGCTCAGTGGACAATGAACTCGCCAAACATTTAAATATGAATTTAAAATACAACCAGAAAAAATTAAACTTATGAACACTATCGCTCAAAAAATATAATGTTTAGAAATATATTGTCAAGGCTGAACGATTAATGCTTTGCTTATTTCTTTAGCAACACAATAGCAATAAATAATTTACTTAACAAATACAGTACCTATCACATGAATTACGAAACAACGCCGTACATTTGAATTTAATATCCACATGTAAGCTGATAAACACATTAGAAATGAGTTACAAAACGTACGTCGTGTATTTGTGTATATTTACGAGAGGCTGTGCGACGAAAGCCATTTTTATACCTGGCAACAAACTAGCGATGTATTATTCACAAATAAATGAATGTAAGAATGTCACATCACCCTTCGCACAGGACAGGCAAACACTGAACATTTTATATATGAGGCATAAAGGCTTTGCAAATATATAGGTGACATTTTGGCAAAATATGCCGAGATATTTCACCTGAGTTACAAAAATTCTAAACCCAAAACCAGATTATTTACGAACCTAGTCATTGTAGCATTGAGAGAGCTGTATTATTTCCTTGTTGTGGTGTGTGGCTCGGTTTAGGAACTTAAATAAAAATTGTAGAGACAGTATTAAATTCCGCAGCATTTTTCAAAATTTGTTAGCTTTGTTGTGTTGAAAGAGTGTTGTGTAATATATCTGGTTTTAGTTTCATGAAGCGGCGCGGGATTGCTTTGCATTATGATACGCTCTCTTTTGGAATCTTGGGAAGGGGGTGGCAAATGAAGTTTGGAGGGTTCGGGTTGCGTCAGCCAAGGGTACTGTGAACTTTCAAGGTTAGTCTTGCACGTATCATTGTCCCGAGGTACTGCACAATTGGAATTTTTCTAGAATCTCTTTTGAGCAAGGGGCTTGCGGAGGCTGTGGCCAACGGCGTGGGGCATTCCCGAGTTTCAACATTTGGAGCTTTGGGAGCCCACCGCCAGAAGTCTCTGCCTTCGGGGATTTCCCCGCATCCAAGAATTACCCTCTCACCACTCTAAATTGAAAAATAAAAAGTCGTGACTCCGAGAAGGACGGACGTGACGGGGCTTCGGCCCTTCAATATTGATGAAGTAATGGTTGAGCGGCAATTTGACAGACACGAGTAGCACCCGGGCCTTATCTTTCTTTTACTTTATTTCGGACTGCCTACAATAATCTTCTAAATTATTTTCCACTCACGTCTGTAGGCCGTTAGGGTGTGGGAGGCTACGGCCTACCTCTTCGTATGTATTTGCCACGTGTAAATTTACAGTGTGCCTTTTTTTAACAAAAGTCTCGTGAATCAAGCTATGCTGTGGCAGAACAGTACTTAATGTATGCACTTTTGTAAACTGTAAATTTTTTAGTAAATAATCTTGTGACAGTTTTATACCTGTATTAGTTTCCGTAGCTTCGTACATCAATAGTCTACTTTAAAAAATGTAACGAGTGTCGGCAAATTCGGCAAGATTGGCCGGTTCTCCTGGCCTGATATGTTAGCCTGTAGTTTACAACTAACATGTTAAATCATATGTAAACTGTATATTATTTACGACCATAAAAATATGTCGCATTAACGACTTTTAAAAAAACAACTACAGCAGTTATGCTTGTTACAAGAAATAATACCAAACAAAAGCAACATTTGTTCCTGCTAAGAATTCACATTTTTACAGCCACATTGAAGCACTTTCTTCAAAGATTATCCACTTCTTTAAATTTCTTTAGAATCCCTTGGAAAACGACTAAATTAAATTTTCTTTTGGATTTGACGTTTATTTCATTGCTACACAGTCTAAATAATTGTTTCCTATAAATCATGCATTTATTTTCCTAACCACAAACTGCCATAATGAAAATGAATGCAGCAACCAAAGAGCATGATCTACACCTACAACGAACCCGGACTCGGAAATAACAAAAAAAGACTGATCACTCATTTGTCTTCGATACTAGTGCTCCAAGTTGTCACTCATGAAAACACATCATACATGTTTTGCCTATTCGAGTTACACCCCCCTGCCTTTAAGCAACAAGATAGGATGTTTAGCAGCAAACTGAATTTTTGAATTAGAGAGACACCCACCGACCCTGAGTACACCTTGTTGATAGATAAATGGGGTCAACCTATGTAACAGTGTGGAGTAACGGTTCTCCTTCTCCAACAAAGTCAAATCTTCATAAAAGCTTACACTCTGGATACACTTACACACCGTCACTGTAGCAAGCTTCAGTTCTGTTTGAGGATAAATGTCCTTGGGTACGTAGCTGCTTCCGAGTGTGGTTGATAAATCACATTACATATGCTAGGACACAGATACATTTGACCCATCATGATACGTTCCATAGCAACATAAGCTCTTCAGGAATATGTCTTGTGCTCACCAGTGCTAAGGCAGATGACTTGAGCTCTGGAACTTTCCCCCCATTCTGGTTCACCAATGGGACTGGCCACTGTTCCGGTCAATTTAACAACCATCGCAGACCATGCAACCATTGATCTTGAGGAAATATACCACGAGAGGCACAGTCAGCAGGGTTGTCCTCTGAAGAATCATGTTTCCATGACTGCGGGGGAACCTACTCCTGAATCTGAGCAACCCTATTTGCCACATACGTTTTTAGCAGATACGATTGTGTCTTAATCCAGGCCAAGGCAACAGTAGAGTCAGTCCAGGCATGTGTGGAAGTAACATTCAAATGTTTGTCTAGAAATGTATGACAATAATGAATAAACTTACTCAACAGATGGGCACCACACAATTCGAGGCAAGGAAGAGAGACTTGCTTCAGGGGAGCCACTCGTGATTTGCCTAGTATGAGATGAACTGTATTATTTCCTTGAGCATTACAACTCCTCAAATACACGACAGCAGCATGTGCTCGCTCGGAAGCATCTGAAAATCAGTGCAACTCGACACCAACACTGGGACAAATTAAGTGGGGAAGAGTGAAGGTTTCTAGTAGAGATGAACCATCGACAAACTGGGTCCACCTCTCCTTGGCTTGCGAGGGCACAGGATCATCCCACCCATAACCTTGAGTCCATAACCACTGAAGAAAAATCTTGGCACACACAATCACAGGAGACAACCAACCCATGGGGTCATATATGCAGGCAACTTGTGACAAGATGAAACATTTAGTTAGTGTACTGTTACTGGAGATACTCATATGATATGAAAAGGCATCTCATTCTGGATTCCACTGAAGCCCCAACACATTTTCAACTGGTCCTGCTGAGAAGTCCAGCATCATGAGTTTCTCAAAATGAGGTTCCACGACATCTTCCAGGAGTTGTGGATGGTTGCTCGACCACTTCCAAAGTTCAGTTCCTTCTCTGTTTAAAAGCTCAATCAATTGATTCTTCAATATGTGAGCCTCCTCCAATGACTGTGCACCACTCATAATATCATCCACAAATACGTGATTTAAGAGAGCATTTTTTTCTGATGGATGATGGTGGCCTTCATCAGAAGCTAACTTGTGTAACATATGAATAGCCAAAAAGGGAGATGGTGAGAGTCTATAAGTCACTGTGTAGACCTGGAATACCTCCAGAGGAAGAGAGGGATTGTCATTCCAAAAATAAGTTGATGAGATATATCATCCTTGTGGACTAAAATCTGTCAGTACATCTGTCTTATATTACAAGAAAAGACTACACTATGCAGCCTTAATCTTAGGATAACATCGTAAATGTCATTTTGCAGTTTGAGCCCTGGAAAGAGAGTGTCTTTAAGGGACACCCCATTTGAGATCTTAGCACTACCATCGAAAACCACCCTCAATTTTGTTGTGGAGCTTGACATTTTTAACACACCATGATGGGGAATATAACAATCGGGTGGTTGTGCGTCACCTGAAAGCTTGGGTGGGAGGACGTAAGGTTCCATGTGGCCTGAAGCAGCATAATCATTCATGAATTTCTGATACATGGACCTCATTTCTGGGTAAGAAATGAACATCTTTTGTAGTGAATAAAACCGACGTTTATCATATGTGTGAGACTCTACAATAGGTTGTGCTACCAGTAGCATCCATTGAATGTGTAGCCATAAAATGAGATTCACACAAGTCAGCATCAGACTCGAGTGCGGTTATATGTGGTGGTTCTTCGGCTTCCCAGAACCTTCTGAGAGTAACATCCAGGAAGTCTTCCATTCCTACAAACATGGAAACTAGCCCTTGGTCAGACGAGTTGACATGTACCTCTGGACACTCGCCTAACAACATCCATCCCAATCTAGACTCCAGTACGACAGACTTTTTATGACCTAACTCCAGACATCCTCTCTTGCAAACGCGAGTATGAACATCAGCACCCAACAGAATGTCCACAGGGCCAGGCCTATCAAAATATGGATCTGCCAGGGGTAACGAACCCAATTGAATGCACACACATGGATCTACAGCTGGTCGTGGCAGATTCTTTGTAACTTTGGATACCACAAAGTTTTACAAGGTAAAGTAAATGGACTTTACATCTTGTCGACAGCGTGGTCGTTAGAGACAATGAGACACAATTTTCTACAATGGCAGGAGCTGGGAGAAGAGTCGGCGATGTCTTCAGTAAAGAAATCATCCCAGAACATTAGCTTGCAGCGATTTCGGGAAACCACGGAAAACTGAAATCAGGGTGGCCGGCGGAGCCGGGGATCGAACCCGGGTCCTTCCGAATTCAACTTTGCCCCGTCATTTGCTTAGAAAAAAGTCATATAATTCCAGTGTAACCACCTCAGTACATTTATTATATCCTACGTTTAAGAACGAATATGACTGTAGTACCGATTTCATTGTCAATGCTACTGTACTGTTACCATCGAGTCACAATTTACTGGCACAAGATGTAGGGGAGAAATGAATATTGTGGGTTTAAAATAAATGTTTTATTCAGATTTGGCATAATTATAAAAATAACTGCCAATTAAATGTTCTATATAATCTTCGGCACCTGAAATGTCAGTGAAGACATTACATATCACTACATAAAAAGACTTCAATTTTTAAATATATTTACAATATTTACAGTATTTTAAATTTTCCAGTGTATGGTTGTCACTCTTTCAATAGCAGTTACACTCGTGGAAATGAAACAGGAGAGAACACACAAACACAACAAAACAGAAGCAATATCAGACAACAGTTTCGAAATTGTTTACGACGCAAATTAGTCATACAAGAAAACTGCAAATAAATATGTGACAAATATGACATTAAAATGAAAATTACTTTTGTGAAAATATAATTTTACTAATTGGAGATGGGACTTCAACACGTGCCCTATGTAAAAAATTAAAAAGTATTTAATGAGCGAAAAAAAAAATACAAGATTTACTTGTTATGAATACAAAATGTTTATAGGATTTTAATGTTTATTTAATTACATTTAGGACTTATATTTATGCTCATAGCATGCACCTCCTTCTAGAAATGGTCTTTCCTAAATACCACATAGCTAACAAATAAAGTAGAATTAAATACTACATAATAATTGTTCAACAACATAATTTCAAATTGATAGTATTTGTTTGGCGTACGTCTATAAACATTTCCTGAAAGAAAAAATTTTTTTTTACTAAACAAACGCAATCATTTGTGACCGAATTATTTGCGAATTAATTTACTGTATGTTATACTTGTAACACATCTTGAGCAAATCCTGAAGTAAAGTCGTGAGCTATTACCAATCATGGATCTGAAATAATTAGTAACACATCGGCTCTTGCCCACCAGAAATTGATTTGCATAACGTTTCGGCCGTTGACAGTAGTACTTTACGTCCAGTACAAATTTAAATGCAGTTCAGCAATTTCGTTTAACATATGTTAGTAATATTAGTGAAAGGTAATCACAGACAAAATTTCCTTACCAAATAAAAATGTGACATATTTCTATTGACACTTCATGTATAAAAAACAAGGTAAAACATTTTATTGCAATTAATTTTTTTCTCTCGCTTGCAGTATGTAAGCAGGCTCCCTGGCAGAGAGTTTTCTAGGAATCCTTCCATCGACTATTTCTGGAAGCATACATTCCCGATAAAACCGACGGGGCAGCGGCAACATCTTTCCTTCCCAAAAGTTGTCAAAAGTTATTATTGAGTAACATGACATGCAACAAAAATGGTTGTGGTGTTACATCAGTCTAGGACCTATCGTTTCCATTCAAATCACAATTGAAAATTCTGCCCAGTAGTACGGAGCCTATACTGCGTACATGTGAGCTCTCGGTAGATATTAGATGATGGACCTTCAATGTAAACATGTACCATATGTTAATGAGCCCGCAATACTGCTGCTGCAGAAGTAACTTCATGTGTGTTTCTTCCGTATTATTAAATTTAGGCACAAAGTGATCTCTATATTTTAAAATTAATTTTTTTCACCTGCCAAAGTTTGTTGGAGAAATTTGGAAACGACCTGTATATCCTGAACAGGTGTAACAACAACAAAAAAAAGTTAATTTACAATTATTTGTGTTATTTGTACAGACATTTGGTGTCAGATTTTTTCCCCTTTTGAGTGAGTGAGATATTTTGGTCAGCGCTTAACATATAGATCTTTAGCGCTGGTGAGTATGGAGAAGCGTCAGAATGGAAGGGCTGGGGGAATGGGAAATGCTCGAGAAAAGTTGACCTTTATGAATGGACACGTCACAATTTATACCAAGTCCAAATACTTTTTCAATATAAATAATTAAGTTATCACTGCCTGCCGATGTCAATAGACCCTAATTGTAAAAATTTAGTTGGGCTACATTAAAAACCTTTGAATGTAGTTATAAATATGTTAGCTTGTGAACGTTTACAAAATGTGTATAAGATTCTCAACATTGATACGGTTTGGCAACACTTTTGTAAACAAAAAAGTACCTATGAGTTACTAATGAAGACCACGCAGTTAAAACAGTCGGAAACAGGAGATGCTCATTTATTCATTTAATTTATTACCATTAGTTTGTTACTGACAGGTCACACTTTAAAAATTGCTGGAGCCATAGTGGTATAGGGGCTAGTGTGTTAATCTCTTATTAGTATCATTCCAGTTGGATACCAGGATAATTCTGTCATATTTTCGCATGTTGGAATTATGCTTGGACGATGCATTCAATTGACGAGTTTTCACGGTGATACGCTGTTGCTCCCGCCCTTCGTTCCAGATGATACTCCACAATACCTTTTGTTTTACATTTCATCGACACTAGAATCGTTCATTGTGTGTCACATTTAATTGGACGGTTTAATTTTAATTTGTCTTTTAATCAATTGAATATTATGGAATTGATACATTAACTGATTATTATTCCGTGACCACGTTGGCATTTTCGTATAATTGTTTATGTCTATGGAATGTTATTTAATTTTTAATATGCAGTAGGTAGTCATGTCTCATTATATTTTTTGTTGTCATTATTTTTAAGAAAATAGAAAAATACAAAATATAAGCTAAGTACGGTTTTTATCTGTAAAGTTTATCTTCATTAAGACATATTATCATGAAACTGGGCATAGGTTTGGTGTTGTGTACTGTAGCTCTTTACGTTTATTAGTAGAATTAATGTGAAATCATGTGATTCTGTTCCACATTCAGTTGGTACCAAGGCCACAGATAACTAGCAATCTAGACAGTGCTTGCTACTACACACATTATCGCTCAAGTTGTGAGGGGGGGGGGCGGGGGCGGGTATAATGTGGTGTTGACTCTTTTTTTTATATATATATTTTATGGTCATATTAATTACCACTACCATTGACAGCAAAAAGAGGCTTGCAGTAGTAATCTATTTCTGCTCACCGTGCCGTCACGATCATGTATCACTGTATCAGGTATCTGGCTGTGACTCAAAGATCAAAATAGAAGTATTTATTTCCTCAATTATTTTACAATTGACTGAGTGTGCACGGGGCGTGCGTGTTGAGTGCTTGCTGTATATATGGCAACCATGTGCGGGCTGATTCGTCTCCGTCCGACTCCACATGAGTGTCTGTCACACGGCTTCCCAGTCATGCCGGCCGCAATGACCTCGACAATTTTTTTTTACTCACAGTTTACACAGTGTCAAAGCTACATATATACCCTCGCGGACTTTTCTGATGCGTTTTTCTTGCTAAAACGAGCAGTTGTAACGAATATTACGTACATGAGGTTCTTATAACTTTAAAAAATAGGGGAAAAAATTGTTTGCCTTCAAAAAAGAAATTTTTATCTCTGTAGCCGGAATTGTGTTGTAAATTTCTTGAATTTGCCGTTTATTTCACATTTCTATCTTACTTAGGCTGTGTATTCTAGAAATCCACTGTCACCCTATCTTTAATGGTAGCGTCCGGGACAGCCTTAAATCATTAAGGATCTGAGGATTTTACTGCTGGCTCTGATGTATACAAGGAAAGTGTACTAGAACCTTGTGCAATTTTTGTTGGCTTTACCATCAAAACTGAGTTTGTGTGGGAGGTTGAGTGTTGCTATAAGTTATGTTCTCTAATATTGCAATTACCAAAGTTGTCATCACATTTATTCTTTGTCAATAGTTACACGAAGGATGTAAGAAGAACTTGTCACTTGATTACGTACCACTTGATTAGCCTCTGTTTCTCTTCACTGCACTGGATGATTGTTGACTGTGTAACTTCCTGTTCATTAGCTAACTACAACAGAAATTCTTCAGACTCCACCATGATCATCTTGTATGTTCATTATAGTTTTGGTTAATAATACAATGATTATATTACGGTAGTTGTATTAGTTACATTTTGGTTAATTATCACTGCCTTACTACTGTAAAATAATTGATCCAGCATATACAAGTACTGTTACACACATTCCTCGTGCATGTTAATGAACTTACCTACTTCGTCCAACTGCAACAGCCAAGTGTACATACTTACAGTTACGTTGTCCGATATATTTGTAGGTACAACCAGTACTGGTCAGAGAATTTTTCTGAGCATAGTCACTGTGATATAAAGTACCATATACAAAGTGAATTGCTACAAATGGAGGCAGTGCTTTCAGTTATAAATGCTTTCCAGGTTTTCTTTAAATCTTTATTTATAGATTACATCGTCATTTGTTTTTTGTTGTTTTAAGATTACTGTGTGCTGTAGTTTTTTATTTGTGTAGAAGTAAAGGTTATGTTAATCATGTATCGGTACCAGTTTATATTATAAAATTTTTGTTGCCATATTTCTTACAACTGATGCCCGTTGTGTGTCTTTGCAGACCGAAATCCTGGGGTAAGTTTAGCTGCTCTGAGAATTGTTTTATCCTTATGCACACTCCCACTCCTTCATACGTTATACAGGATAGTGATTAGTATGAAGTGCACACGAAATATCATGATTGTAAATGTATCTATTTGTGTGTGCATGTGTGTGCACAAGTGTATGTGTATAACAGTACTAAATTATGCATGACAAAACATGATGCATTCAAATCTTTCACGTTATACATAGTCAGCAGTAATAAGACTGCTTGTGTTTTAAGATTTAGATATGTCCTTTTTGTCTGTCGTTTTGCAGATATTTTACAGTTGTGTTGTTCTTGTGGTCCTTTATGGCAGTTGTAAATGTTATACTTTGTAGAACTCGATTCGCCACAATTTGTCATTAAACAAATGCTTCACCAAAGTGGCACGTTCAAAGGATGACCCAGGGAAGGGTAGTTACTGGAGCATTGATTATACTACCAGCCAGGATGATGGTATTAGCAAGAAGAAGAAGAGTTCTCCAGCTTTCAAGGTAAATAAGTAGTTTGTAATCAGAACACTTGCTGACGTTCTGTTAAATATTGTGACTCTCACAGCTGTGGGAAAGAGATGGTATGTTGTTCTTGAAACATTGTAGTAATATGCTTGCTGTGCTCATTGTGACAGTTTTACATACCAGATTAGACAGTAATATGGCAACAGCACAAGATTAGTGAACATGTCCTGGTTTCTGTAGTGGAGAATGCTTAATGTTTTTGTATGTAAGCAAGGACACTATGAGCACTGAATTTGCCATTAAAGTTATATGTTTTTTATTTAAATGGGTCATTAGAGACAGTTATACAACTTTACACAAGGATAACAACTTGGAGAGGAATTGGCTGCAACCTTTGTTAAGAAACCATTCCAGCAGTTCCCTAGAGCGGGTTTTAGGAAACACAGAAAACCAAAATCAGGATTTCCGGAACTGGGATTATTATCTGGCTGTTTTAAAATATGAATACAATGTGTGACCATTGTACCACCTCACTCTGTCATTACAATAAAAGAAGCAGCATGTACATAGAATGATAGGCAAAGACGTACAGGCTAACAGGCAAGAAAGGATAATGTAAAAACTATACAAAGATAGCTCAGAGAATTAAAAAAATATGTTTTAAAGGCACTTTTACCACAGTTAGATACAGTAATTGGTAATGTGCTTGAAGCATTGGGAAATGGAACATTAGTAGATTGAAATTATATTACCTGACAACATTATCTTTGTTGGTGATCTGCTTACTTGAGCTCCTGTGTAGTTGGATCCAATGTTTGGCTGACAAACCAGCTAGCGAGTCTGTCTCTGGATGCTTATCATTCTTTTGCAGATGCAAGAACCGTGCAAACCTAGTCAGTAAGATAAATATACCAAGTTCCTCACATTTATTGCCAGCCTAAGATAGCTTGGCACCAAGGACAAGCCTTAGCAACTAAGCAGTCATCATTTTTAACAGCAATATTTTTTCAATTTGAAAAATAAAGGTTCATCTTTTCTTTTGCTATGAAGGGAATGCTACATGTGGATGTAGTGGTGCTTCAACAGTGACCAGAGCTGAAAGAATCATAGTTCCCACTCTCAGAATTAATGCACTTCTCATTTTGTTGCTACATTTCGGAGTTTTCCAAGAAAGATGGCTTTTTGTCAAGAGTTTGTTTCTTTTATAGGTTTCTTGCTAGTTGCCCAAGTTGCAGAGTTGCAAGTGTGTACGTGTGTGTGATGGAATGCTCCAGTCAGCCCAAATAAGTTATGAACTTATATTCTCCACCTACATGACACACTTGGTTGCAGATAATTGCTGCCTCGCTGCTGTTGATTTCACAAACCCGTACTGAGTTACAAAGTCTTTTGCAAATATTAAGTAGTAGGTGTATACACTTCTTGTATGAGAATTAATTTATCTGTTCTTACTTTAAGGGGCATTTTTACCAGTGCTTTAAATGTATTGCAGCACGTTGAGAATTGTCCTTTTTTTTTATTTACAGAACTACTTAATGTGCATTACATTTGTGTATCCACGAAAATAACACACACATAGAAAGGTTGTTGGACTATATTTAATCCATACTTCTCACAAATAATATGATATGGTCTCTGCTCAAAGTTCCATAAGAAAAAGAATAATATTAAAGCATTGCACACCTGTTAATGGCTTGTGCATAGAGATGATATTAAACTAACTGATGGTACCTTCAATGTTCCAATGAATTTGTGTCCGATGCGCAAACACAGCCTACCTAAGGTTCTACTCTATGGATGTTTTCTGCACCGTGGGAGCAGCTAGATTGTATCGTCAGAAGTGTAGTTAATATTTTGCAGCAGATACGTGGCAGATAAGTGGGCATGTTGCCACATTATTCTCAAGCACTGCTTGAGCGTGGCAAGAATAAATCCATAATGCAAATTATAATTTTGTTTACTGTTAGTAGGTATGTAAGCTGCATTATGGTAAGTTTGTCTTGTACAATTATTCTAGGCTTCGCCCTATAGTCCAGAGTGCAGTAGCAACAGTAGTGATTACAGCAATTGTGCCTTTGCCTCGTCTCGGCCCAAAGGGGCTGCAGACTGGCACACCCCTTCCAAGTACGAATGGCCCTCCAAGTCAGAATCTACATGCGGTGAGTTTTCGCCTATGGTTTTCTTTGTGTGCGCTGATAGCTGTGTGTGCTGATTTGTGAATGTATGTTATTAATTATTGTGCAGCGGTTGTGGAAGAGCCAGAACTCCAGATCGGCTATGATGAAACCATACGAGATGTACCAAGTGGCGATCTGAGCAGCTTAGAACTCAGCGATTCCAAGGAGTTCTCTGCTGTTCTCAGTGGACTTCTGTCTCAGTATGGCATGAATCTGACTGGTGATGATGAAACGTTGCCATATGCAGACAACTCTTACACGAACGTGAATGGTTCGTCTTCCTCTGTGCATCACGACCAGTATCAGAACTATGCTATGCCAGCAAATGATTCTTGCAAGTTATATGCAGATAACACCAACAGTTATGCAAACATGCCCACCTCCTGCAGTGCACTTTATGAGAATGTGTACAATGATAATAGGTACAAGGGTGCACGTGGGAGTTCGGCCTATTCGAGTGCCTCCAACAGTCCTTACACCCAAGAGGGCCAGTACTCTAAAGTTCCTGATGATGTTGGTGCATGCATCGGCCAGTACACGGGTATAGCTGGTATTCGAAATTGTCAGTATCCAGTTCCTGACAGTGCCTCCACGCATCCCAACACCGGTCCTACCAATGGTTCCTATGGGAGTACCAGAACCTGCTATCCCACGAACAGTAGGCGGTGTTCTCTTGATGAGTCGAGTCACAGCTGTTCTTACTCTGCTAGTTACTGTGGTCCTGCTAAAGTATATAGCAGTGGGTTACGACCTGACCTCCCTCATGATCAGCTTAAGTCTGGTTTTGACTCCGACAAAGTTTCGGAGCACAGGTACCACAGCTTGGACGGTAGTGATGGCTGTCAATATAGCCAGACTGATTGTTCGTACTATAGGGGGGTATATGACCAGCGATGTAATATGGCCAGGTCTGGTGAAAATGCTCAGCTGTGCTCAGGTTATAAAGGGGATGAACATTACATGAGTAGATTACAAGCAAACAACGAACATGTTACTTACTCTGGTGAAACAGTGGGACATGACTATGGCTGGGATAGATTGTTATAACACCAGTTTTCCTTTATTTTAGAAATGTCAGGCATAAATTATTTTTTAAAATCTAAACTGAAATGACTATTGTTACTTGTTATCGACGTGTGCAAATTTTTTTGTGTTTTATTTTAGTTGATCATGCATATAATATCCTGGTTTTTTTATGTATAAAATCAGTCGTTATGCAGACACAAAATTATTGTTGAACAGTTATAGACTGCAATAATCCAAGATTCATATGTCATTTTTAAACATATTTTTCAGTTAAATTTAATTTATGTATGTTTGCATTACTCTTCAGTCTGTTTGTAACAACATTTATTATTTGTAAATGTTTTTTTACTTATTAGTTCTGTATAATTTTAAGCATGTTGGCAAATAATGTAGAGTAAACGGAATATTTTTTTTTTTTTCATTGGGAAATTGCCAGTGTATATAATACCGTTATTTGAAAATTTCCTCTTGGCAATTATTTGCTAATGATTAATTTATTTGTATTTTGCAGAGTGTAATTATGTTATAAATAACATAAGATCTGGTTGTGGCAAGTAAAACATTTTTATCGTACTGCCATTTTTAATATTTCATATAATATGATGCTAAATAGTTACTGTTGAAGTCGTAGGAACAAGAGATTAACCTGAAAGGGGCATTATGTAAGTTACGGCATTACTATTGTAATATTGCCATTGACTGGCTGTATTATCGAGATCTTGCATAGCACTTTTGTATTGTTAGTTGGTGAAATGTTTTTAAGTGAGAGGAAATAATATGAGTGAAAGTAGTTAGCAGTGAGTAAACTACTTTTGCATATTCATCAAAATTGTCAGTATAAGTTACATTTTAAATTGTATTCTGCTTGTAACTTAAAGATCTTACATGTGTATATTGTACGTGTATAGAGATGGCTATTGATAATGGAGAAGAGATTCTGGAGTAAAAGTATTGTTAATCTTCATATAATATTCATACAGTAATCCTCACAATTAAATTTACTGTAATTTTTTTCTCTTTTTTTAGCAGGGACTTTAAGGTAGGCATGTTTTTGATACAGCACTTGCTCTTGTTGGTAGAATATGGAAAAGTTGTATTTATATTATACAGTATGAGTTGTTTTTTTATTTACTTCGTACTTCTATGGAAGCACAGCAAGCATTTGTAGTTGTGTTGAGTATTGGAAAAGATGCAAATAATGATACAATTTGGAAAATGTGTTGTGTGTGAAGTTGACTTGTGCTTTTATTTATGTAATTAATTTTCTGGTGATACTAAATAGCCATAGTTATATTCTTGCAGTATCCATTACACACTTATTGTTGTACAGTAAATAAATTTGTCACTGGTTGATAGGTGACAGTGGAAGTTACTGAAATGGTTTATTAGACTGATCAGCAATTTGAAAGACTGATGATGCCCTGATAGCTTGCCGTTCATGCTCGAATCATAACGAACAATTCAGTTTGTAGTTAACTTTGTAGTCTTGCTCTCTTAAGTCAACAAATTCTGATTGTGTAATCAGAATTGATACAGTTGTTGTTGTTGAAGACTGACTGTGTGATTTTTAGAAAAGTTGAAGACGAATCCATTGTGAGGCACACGTTAGTTTCAGCATTTTGGAAACTTTGTTTGTGAATTAGTTGGATATAGTATAATAATGCAACGCTCTTAGATGAATCCTAGGGAACTGTAGTTGTCTATGTAGACATATAGCGTTTGATTTCAGTTAGTTTATCGTAAATATAATTGCATTATTTTTTGCGTCACTATCAGTGAAGAGCCTAAGTAATAGCTTTCCGTAAATATTTAGGCATGTCCTTGTGTGTAGCAATGTTACATAAAAGTATGTAACAAAATCTGTTCAACTTAAAATTCGCAAAAAAAAAGTGTGCTGGTAATACGCTGATTATTATACAAACAATTTTATTTTTGACCGTAACCATATTCAAAAGTTTCTGAAGAAATTTTGTTCCCTAAATCAAAATCAGTGTCCCTCTCCTTTTATACTAATAGTACATCAAATAAATATTTATATTTAATAAATAAGCTATTATTATATTTTGCAACTTCCGTGTAGGCACTGATTTTTCATTATTAATTTTGCTTACAAAAAATAACATGTGAAGAATATTTTATTGTGTTACATAACTTTTTTAAAATATAATTTTATGAGGTTCTATTAAATTAACTTTGTAAATTGTTACAAAGTGAAGAATTAGTGTTTTCCCTAGCAGGTATTTTAATGTAATGCCTTTATGGAATGTATGGAACATATTTTGAAGCTCTTTGTATAAAAATGTCAAAGTTTTAAGTACTGCATAATTTTTCGTATTTAATTTATCAGTCTTTAAGGCTACTCCCTACTTTACAACTGTGGTTAGTGTAAGAATAGAAATTACATGTTAAATTACGTAAGTTGTAGCTCAGGATCCGTCAATTTTGCATATACTATTTCACGGCTGACGTTTGTTCATCTCGGCAGCATGCCCCACGTTGCTGTAAACTGTAAGCAAGTAAGTATTTTGATACTAAAAAAATCACTGAATGACACCTACTAATAAGTTTTTTTTCCACATTTTAATACCCGTAGCAATATTTTCCTCATCGCAAAAACAGAAAATTGTGTTTGATCACAAGCGATATTGTGAAAGGTGACAGAGCCCCACTGAATATAATTTAACATGTAACTCTATATCCTTGTTCTTGCCAGGGCTCTGAGATATAGCACCCTGAAGCTTCATAGCAAAAATTAAGGAATTGTCTGCCAGAAAAGAAAGGGGGAGGGCAAAGTTAAATAATAAATTTTGCACATAATTTTTTTTTTAAATTTATGTTTGAAGATTGTTCTTAACAAACATATTGAACCATTTCAGTTTAACAGTTTCTTAAAAGACAATTTTTTGATACATTTTTCTTTGGGTAAATTTTTCTCACTTGTGTGTAAAACATATATGTCCCATACAGTACTTAAAAGTTCTAAAAAT